>JAEMHR010000153.1:0-61281 GCA_016490725.1 Amphichorda felina
CCCCCGCCGCCGCAGCCTCCCCCCCCTCCCCCTCCTCCTCCTCCACCGCCGCAGCCTCCTCCTCCACCGCCACCGCCACTAGACCCACCACCACAGGCCTGCCGACTTTGGTCAGATACCAGCACACAGGCAGTCACAGGGAAGACCAAGAGACGGGAAAGTTGAACTTACACCGATGGATCCACAGGAACCAGAACCGCCGCACCCGCCTGCACCACCACAACCTCCAGCAGCAACCCCCGTAGATCCGCAGCTCCCAGCCGCGCAGTTTGCCCATCCTCCAGATCCGCCATGGATCGTGTTGGGGTCCCACCCGTAGTATATGCCGGGCGTAAAGTACAGGGGATGTGTGAAGGGCGAGTACACTGCAGGTTCCGTCAGAACATCCAAGGGCGAGGTCCTGACAGGGAGGAGCATACTCACTATAATATTGGTAGCCCCAGTGGTCGTAGTAATGCTCCCGGGGCGGGAGCTTATGTCCTTTCTTCTCTGCCCTCGCCACTGCCTTTTGATAGTTACGCTCTAGCTTCTCCATGTGGCGGGTACGCATGTCCTCCTGAACGGCCCGCCGGGAGGGAGTATACTCCGTCTTGACGGCGTTGTGTGATGATATATGAGCCGAGACATTCGGCGGATGGACGTTGGCCGATGCGGCGGTGAGAAAGGCGTCTTCAATCTTTCCATTGCTGGAAACACCCAGAAGATTTCCGACGGACGATATCTGTGAGGACCGAGTTGCTGTATGGCGGGTGAGTAATTGTCATTGTCACAGACAGCCAACGGGGAGACCCTACCTTCGCAGTACCAGCATGTACATTCGCTGTATACCTCACCGTAAGTCCTCTGGTATGTCTTGGCAGTAAACTCAAACGCGATGCCTAGCTTGAGCTCGTCGATCTTGTCATCGTGGTCGATGAACTTGCGGCATCTCTTCCTGGTATAGCGGTAATAGGCGTCCGGGCTCAGCTGGTGTGTATGCCACGCCAGATCAACATCGAGTGTAGGGACGAGGACTTCTGTCGGATTCTGAACCATTAGAGTGATGAAGCGGTGATATTTGGTAATCAGTCTGGCCATGGTGTCCTTGGCCGAGGGGCTGTGAAGCCAGTCAATGTTGCACATCTTCTCGATGAAGATGCCCTGGCGCATCACGGCGCCGCAGAGATCAAGCGCAAACGGCGAGAAGTTCTCCCAGTACTGGCTCATCATCTTACGGATGCACAGTTTTGCGGGTGCCTGCGCGTCGACGCGGCCCCTGCCGGAGGGATTCGCCACTTTACGGATTCTCTCCTTTGAGCCCAGGAACTTCTGGATGGCGTTGCGCACCGTCTCCATGGTGGGACGTGGGTGCTTTTGCGGTACCAGCAAGTCGGCAATCTCGTTTCCCAGGTCCTTCTCAATCATACGATTCGCGAATGTGCGCCCAGACCTGAAGGTGACGAGCGTCGGAAGTCCGGTTGCTGGATCCAGAATTGTCCCGGGCATAGGAACGGATGACTGCACTAGAGTGTTCGCATCTTTCATGAACTTGACGACAGAGAGGAGCTTCTTGTAAATTTCCCTTCCGCAGGACGAGCACTGGCTAGTAAAGTTACCGTCGCCGTACCCGCTTCCGATGAAGCCCGGCGGTGAGCTAGAAATATCCATGCCTGTTAGCTTCGCTCCGTGATAGCTGTTTATATTTGATCTTGTTTCTTACGCGAACTGGTTGAAGCTCTCGTCCATCCCACACGTGGTCCATGGCACGTTGACAGTACTTGAACAATATGGACAAGATAATGTTTTGGTCAACGGGTCGTCTTTGTTGTCCCAGTTGCTTCCGGTGCGCGCAACCCAGTTAGCCTTGGCCTCATCGGAGACTTCGTAACTGCAATGAGCGCCAATGGCATCGTTGACTAGATGCCAAGGCATTCCCGTCGCCCAGATGCTTGAGAGCCCACTGCGCAGAGTATCCTCCAGGAAAGACCGCGGGTTTAGCATGTGAGTGTGCATCACCATCAATACGTCTGCCGCATATCCAGGTCAATAAGACATACCGACTTGCAAACCAAACAATCCATTTGGGGTCGCACTCACCAAGAGGAAGCATCATCCTCTCCTCCCAGACCATGGGCTTGATGTGCTCCGGAAAGTGAAGTATTCTAGTGGCACCATTGCTGCTAACGGTCTGCATATCCATCTCGGTCAACATGCGCCCCTGGAAGCTTTCCCACCAGGCCTTATATCGGTCGACGGCGCGGGCCACAAACAGCGCCCATCGCTTCTCGCGGATCTCGCTGGCCAGGAGTCTCCTTAACTCGTCTCCTTGTGGCTTCCTTCCAGTAGCGGCAGAGGCTGCCTCGATCGAGCTGGGGGCTTCATAATTGACACGGCTATCCCAGATATTCCATAGGCCGTCCGTATACCCAACATCCTCCTTCAGGTCCTGGATGGCATGCAGTAGCTTGAGGTGCGCGAGGCAGGTGTCTACTTTAGGGTCACCTGGTGCGTCTGAAATCGAGAGAGTGAGGCTTGCGAGGGCTTCGTCGAGTTCGGGTTGATTGGCGTGGCGGGTGTAAGTTGGTGGCGGGTTCTCATGGTCACGGCCATTCTCATCCGCATTACTCTTTTCGGCAGACTGAGAAGTCATGTTGCAGGTATTTTCATACAGGTATATTCCCGTAGAATCGAAAGTTGGGAATTTTTGAAGAGACTCCGGGAAAGGCTCGGCCTTATATGGGGTGCCTCCATGAAGATGTATTTCACTTGCGACCAAGCAGTGCAGCCATCTATACCGAGCGGCTGGATGTGTCTTGGGGTGGCTGCAGGGCGATGCATCACCATGGATGCGTGGCAGTGCCGTTAGAGTGGCGACTTCATCGTTGGTCTGTTTGGCTTCTGCCTAACAGCGCTGTTAAACAGAGTGTCAGTTGTACGCCCGACTGCACTTGGTGGAAGGAATCCTGTGGATTTGGTGCCGCCTGTGCCGCCACCACGCAGCTGTGCCGCCATTTCCACCCTTGGCCAACCAGAGATTGACGTCAGGCCACCGTCGATCGGCGAGGCTGATGGCCTCGCAGCGTTGGGAGCCAAGGGGCTTTGCTGAGTGCTTATGGTGGCCCACGGGGAACCGACGATCCAGACTTATAGGGGTGATCAAGACACTTGTGGAACGCGCCCACCCCGACGTCTCATCCATGCGGCCGCTGGGCGGTTGTTCGGCAAATTGTTTCACCCATTCCACGAGCCACCTTAACCACCTCTCCTTCCACTCGTGTTCGAATATGCACGACATAAAGGTTGGACCCGTCCCGCTTGCCAACGGTCACGCCGAAGGAGCTAGTAATAGTGGTATTATGGCGAGCATGTGAGTCGGTCAACGTCTGGGTGAGCTGCCGCTTGCTATACATAGTATGGCCCGCATCAGTCCTGCATCAATCGAGTCGGCCACATCCGCGGCTAGCTAGCTACCCCACGGGGCTTCGTACTGACGAGAGCCCGAGCCGTCTGTCTTCTACCAGACCATTAATAACCCTACATCTCCATAACCGCCTTCGCAAAGGGACTTTTGGCTCGTATTCTTTGGCCGTAGAATGATAAGAGCCACGGAATAATCGTCAGTAGCAGTGCAATCCCGCCCAGCATGCTTCCCGAACCTTTGTACGTCAAATTCCTCAGCATGATGTGCGTAAAAAGGGGGAAGATGCCTGCAAGGAGGTTCCGGCACATGCTCTGGGCTGCCTGAGCCGACGAGGCGTACCGGCCGTACGTGTCGGCCAAGTAATTGAACACAGCAAGATAGATGCTGAAGATGCCCAATGTGCAGGATCCTATCGCAAGGACCGGCGATATCCACGGCATGTCGGGCCTTGACGTCCAACCGAACCAGAACAATCCTGCTGGGAGTAGAATCGACTGAATACACGGCGCAATAAGGCGACCCTCTGGCGTGGCCATCCGCTGAGGCCATATCCTCCTGGTAACATGATCTTGAATTATGGCAACAACCGCTGCAATCATAGCTCCTACGATCGTGGCCACATAGACCGCTCCGACTTGTGTGCTGCTGAAATTGTGGACGTCCCGGAATGTGATCCCAATACTGGTGAACTGCATGTAGAGTATTGCCCATCCAAACGATACCCAAAGAGAGAAGCAAAAGACGACAGGCTCGGAAGTGAGAAGACTCATGGGAAACGCGAAGCTACGGTAGATGATGCCGATATCAAGCTTCCGCTCGGCAGTCTGTGACTGGAACTGTACATGAGCTCGTTGGTCCATCAACTTGTTGAGAGCGTCGCATTTTCTCTTCAATAAAACATTGCCGCGTGTCTCTTGGAAAAGGACCAGAATGCCCAAAATCGTTGACCCGATGGTAATAAGCTGGATGTAGAATATCCACTGCCATCCAAGGCGGTCGACAGCAACGCCGCTGACCAACGGCCCCAGGCCTGTACCGATGAATATGGCTAGTGCGCAAAGCGCCATCGGCGTATTTCTACCCTCCTTGTGATAGACATCGCTCACCACGCCTCCAGTGATGGTTGCAAACACGGACGACCCGAGGCCAGTAATGATTCTCGAAACGAGCATTCCGCCATAGCTGGGCGTAACTGCGCAGCCAAGGGTTCCAAGAAAGAATACAATTCCTGAGCCAACAAATACCCAGTAGCGACCGTGGGCCTCACTGACAGGAGCCAGAATCATCGGCGCTAAAGCAAAGCCGGTGACGAATAGGGTTATGCCCAAGTTGTATTGGGTACTGGTGATCTGCCACTTCTCACGCAGCGGTTCTGATCCAAGTGCGTATGCCCCCGCGGAGTAGGCTGACAGAGCGGCTGCCAAGAAAGCAATGCTCAAGACGACCATTTTCTTCCTGGTCGGCCAGGCGAATGGGGACTGGAACCTTTCCGGATGGTCGAGAACAAGGCTTTCGTCGAACGCGATGTCGACACCTGCGGAGCGAAGAAGCTCCAACCACGGGAAGGAGGGATCGAGTGCCTCCAGACCCAACTGTTGAACCGCAATAGCACCATTGCTTCCTATTTGGGCTTGCCCTAACAAGACTGGCCTGCGGTTTTCTTCTGAAAGGTTGAGTTCCGTGAATTTTTCCTTGTCTTGGGATTCGAGGTCCGACAAGTCCTTGTCTGGCGGCAGAGGCATGTTGTGATTAGGATTCGTCATGATGCCGGGGTCGGCGACTCAATTGAAAGGCAAAAACGCCGTGCAACGCAAGTTGAAGACGGCACTGATCTGAAAAAAACCAAGTCTTATCGGAAAAGCGTATCTCTTTGACTTCGGGAGACGTGTTCCGAAGGGAAATCCCAGGTGTCAAGGTGAAGAGAATCCAACGTCCTCAAGACGCTGGGAATTTGCAAGGGGAGCCTGTTGCCGAACCGTACGCCGATTGTCGGCCAGAGACGACGAGGTAGATGGCCAACGGCATACATGCCTAATTGGGCGGAGATAATAACATAATAGCGGGGAGACGTGGACCAGTCTGACGGTTCTCATCGGTTGCCAAGCCTAAGCAGCAGGCGTCACAGGCGTCGCCGCGTCAGAGGCGGCTGGGAGGCTTCAACATGCTTCAACAGGATTCAAACCACCCAGCCGCCCGTGCATTGTCTAATGCAGATTGGAGTTGGGAGAGGATTCAGCCCCGAACATCATCTGACAACGGGCCCCGTTGAGAAACGGAGTCAGGAGCTATCGGATGATCGTTGGAGACGCCCATGCCTCCTCGGAAAATCAAATGACTTGGAAGTGGAGAGATCAAGTCAAAAGACTTTAATGAAGGCTTGAAATCGTGGCGGTTCCTGGGATGAACTAACAGGGAAGAATGCGAACTGGGGGAAGTTGCGACCAGGACCAGGCCCGGGCACTAAGGAGGCTTAACCGATGTGAGAAGGGTCGGAGCAACCATTCGCCGGCAGGAGGGATTCCATTTTCAGGTGCATGTTTCTCATCACTGTTGTCGAGTAATACAGGTAAGTTAGTACGAGTACGACGTACCTAAGTACCTAAGGGAGGACTTGATTCCATCACCTCTGGGGACCCTTCGTGCGCCCGGCGGCTTACCACCCTAATAAGGTCCCCCTACAACATTTTCTCCCGTATTAAGTTCCGGGTGCTACGCTGTTGCATCTGCGCGCGCAGACACCAACGACCCTGCCTGTCCCAATCATCCATGCATAATCGCTGCTAAGCGCCCAGAGACTCCTCACTGGTGTTCGCATTGCCGTTTCTCCTGTCACTCCCCGTGCAAACCTGCACTCCAGCTATTGGCCAAGTACCAACTGACGGCAATACTACCTGCTGGCCATCGCCGGACACGCGCAGCTTCCTTATCAAACCAAGCTGGCTAATGATTTGCAATCAATTAAGGCCAACAATCTATCGAAATCCTCTCAGGTAATACTATCTCTCGCTTCCCTTCGAGCGACTGATGCGGGCACATCATCAGACCCCCCAAGATCACCACACCATGAAGGCTTCCCTCGTGATCCTATACCCTATATAGCTTGGGACGGTGAACCAAACTTCGCATCCTTCCTTCCTCCATCGTGGCCTTTTCCTACTATCTATTTCTTTTCACTTCACGTTGCTCCTTTCTCTGTGGTGACGCTGACGACCCCGCGACACCTGCGTTCTGCCTGCCCACCATCTCACCACGCTGGCTGCCCCCCTTCATTAACCTCCACCCTCCCATACGCCCAGATTGGATCCGTGCCACACTTCTCTGCCATGGATGCTTACTCTATGTGCTGTACTAGTCCTTCGAGTCGACAATCCTCGAGAATCTACCAAGACCTCCGATCCATTCGTGCCCATGCCCTGACAGGCTTTGATCAGAACCAGCTGTCGAGAAAGCTAACCACCATGGCAGCTTTTGCGCAGGTAAACGGCCTTTTGCTTCCGTTCATGTTTGGAATCCGTATCCAGCTTCCTGCATCCACCAAGAGGAATTTCCACGGGTTTCCCAGTTGATATTGCTAGCAGCTGTCTCGAGTCTCGAGCATGTTGGAATCCCATGCTCACTTCTCCTTTCACAGCGCCGAGCCAATAGCACAAATTCGACGCCTCATATTGCTATAGTTGGTGCTGGTCTCGCCGGCCTTCGCTGTGCCGACATCTTACTCCAGCATGGCTTCAAGGTCACCGTCCTCGAGGGTCGCAATCGCGTCGGCGGACGCCTCCACCAGGAGAAGCTGCCTAACGGACGCTGGGCAGACATGGGACCAAACTGGATCCACGGGACCAAGGAGAACCCCATGCTAGATCTTGCCAAGCAGACCAACACCGAAATTGGTAGCTGGGACGATACCTCGTGCGTCTTTGGCGAGTCTGGAAACTTGTTCCCGACGGACGAGGGTGAAAAGTACGCCGGAATCATGTGGAACATCATTGAGGATGCATTCAGCCATTCCAACAAACTCTCTGCTGAAATCAGCACACAAGAAAGCCTCCATGATTTCTTCCTTGAGAAGGTTGTCCAGCGGATACCCGAGACTGAGGAGAACTGGAAGGAGAAGCGCAAGGTTGTGATGCAAATCTCGGAATCATGGGGAGCTTTTGTCGGAAGCCCCATTTATAGACAGAGCCTCAAGTTCTTTTGGCTGGAGGAGTGTATAGAGGGAGGTTCGTGTGTGAACCTTGGGTGGGAGTGTTTGAAGGCACACTTTGGCTGACCCCTTGTGCAGAGAATCTGTTTTGCGCTGGGACTTACAAGAAGATTCTTGAAGTGATTGCAAAACCGGCCATCTCCGGTGCGGATATCAAGTTCAACACTAAGGTGGAGAGGATAATTTGCCGAATGAACCCCGAAGACTCAACCAAGGTACAGACTACTGATGGGCAAACATTGACCTTCGACGAGGTTGTGCTTACCTCACCGCTTGGCTGGCTCAAACGCCACCTTGATGCTTTTGAGCCTAGACTCCCTGCGCGGCTGACAAGAGCCATTGGGTCTATCTCATACGGTTGCCTCGAAAAGGTATAGTGATGGTTCTTTTCTGACTGGCCGTTCCTCTAATCAATGCCTTCCTAGGTGTACATCACTTTCCCCGAAGCATTCTGGCTTTCGGGCGAACCTGATGGCCGTAGAGTACGAGGATTCGTTCAATGGCTTAACCCCAACTATGCCCTTGAGACAAATCCCGAAAGGTGGAATCAGGAGGCGGTTGAGCTGGGCAGTCTAACACCAGAGTCGTCGCACCCCACCCTCCTTTTCTACATATACGGGTCTCAGTCCGAGCAACTCACCTCTAGAGTGGCTAATCTTCCGAACAAGAAGGCCAAAGATGATTATCTTTTAGAGTTCTTCAGACCCTACTACTCTCGCCTGCTCCACTACTCTGAGACTGACCCCAGGTGTGAGCCAACTGGCTGCTTGGCGACATCCTGGTTACGGGATGAGCTGGCTGGCTATGGGAGCTACAGCAACTTTCAAGTCGGCCTGGAAGAGGGCGACGAGGATGTGAAAACAATGAGGGAGGGGCTCCCGGACCGTGGACTCTGGCTTGCGGGGGAGCACACTGCACCCTTTGTGGCGTTGGGGACAGCGACGGGGGCATATTGGAGTGGCGAGTCGGCAGGGAGGAGAATAGCGGACGCATATGGGTTGTAGAAGATAATTAGTGTAGGATGAATGGCAAAGCTTATGTTGCAATACTGATGGTGCTTTCTTTCGTACCTTTGCCTGAATGATTATTATGGTTGGGCCCGGACTAGAAACAAAATCGAGAAGGAATGTGAGTGTCGTTCCAAAAGCTCAATATTCTTTATCCATATAACAACGAGAATATATTGTAACACTGCGCCATAATGAAAACCTGCATGTCATTTCTTGCGTACTATGGTCCATAATCACCATTAATGTTTTTAGATGCCACCTGTAATGGTCTTGATAATTTCCTTTTCGGTCTGCTTCTGCTTGACCTTGAGCATTGCCATGACCGCGACAGTCGCCCACACATTGCCCAGCGCCCCGGACGCACCCTCACCTGTAAACTCAAAGGTGCCCATCGGCATCTTGGACGACATCCCGAGATCTGTGGCATCCCTGAAGACTGCCATGGGTTGCGTCTGGTCGCCCTGCCGGAAGAGCTTCCACCCACCTCCGCCGCCCTTGAGCACGGCCCCGAGGTCCTTGGGGTTCATGCGCCACTCAAACGTCTTCTTCCCGCGGCCATCGATGGGAACCGTGAACGTGTATGCCGTCTTGCCAACCTGGGTTATGGAGTTCTTGGTCAGGGCACAGGTGAAACCGTCGGGTAGCGTGATGACGGCCGAAGAACGTGACAGGCCCCGATCCTTGGCCTCGCCGAGCGGCGCGCCATTCTCCCGGTGACCGCCAGCGGTGAAGGCGAGGCGCCCCGTCAGGGTGGGCATCTTGGCAGAGTAGCCTGTCTTGTTCAGCGTCTCGCCCATGTGCATATACGTCTCGCCATCGCCGGAAACCTCGCACCAGACCTCGAACTTTGGCGGGAATTTGACAGTGGCGGCGGCGGTGGCGTTGACGCCGTTGTACCCCTGAGAAGGTCCAGACGGGGGAAGAGAATGTTGGATGAATTGGATGTATCCATTGTGGCCGGGAGGGGGACCGGGTGGAGGCGCATAGTTGTTTTGGCCTGCGTAGACAGGCAGGGGCGGTTCTTGAGGTTGACCTGGGTACGCTCCTTGAGGCTGTCCTTGATATGGGTCTTGAGGATGTCCTGGAGGAGGGCCTTGCGTAGACGCGTAGCCATTGTGGCTGTCGTATACTCTGCCGGCCCCTTCCCCGATCTGGGGAGGACTATTCTGACAGTGTTCATTTTGGCCGGACGTATTGTCCCCCCAGCCTCCACCGACGCTATGATGTGCTTGGCTGTTGGAATGGTTGGGACGAGGCTTGAAGTTGCCATCATCGTCCATTAACATGGACAGATCGTTGCCCATCTTCTGTACCTTTGATAGTAGCCCCTTCATGCTTGGTATGTTGTGAACGAGGAGTAATTAAGCTTATCGACAAGACCCAGTGAGAGGAACAGAGACACGAGAGCCTGCAACGAGATGGACAACTCGAGAAAGAAATCCATCTTATTTGAATTTTATGAGACGGCAACTTGCCTAGGAGTACATGACAACCAGTATTTCGCAATAAAAGGGTACTGATCGACGTGACGAAGGCGCACGGGCGCACATCAAAGACGAAAGAAGTAGGATGTAGCGCTGTGCCGTTAGTAGCATCACCGTCTCCAATTCGAGGAACACAACCGTTACACACGCAAATGCCTAAATCAGGGTAATAAAGCAGGGTGCGAACTGACGTCAATCTGGGGTCTGAAGTTCGAGGCTGCGTTTGGATGATTTGGGGCTTGAGTTGACAATCTGAACTTTGGCCACGTTGCTGAACGCAATGCAGCCACACGCAGATGCCATTGCAGTACCTTGTATCTGTTGGATCGCAGTACCGGTTCAATGCTTCCAGATCAGGTCCTCGAAGTCCAAAGCAGTAATTTTAGAGTCAGACACGCCTCAGCCCTGTGATGTGCTACGTGCCAAGTTTGGAGCCTGGGGGACACAGTCCTGGGCGACGTGTACCGGAGGTCTTATCTTTATCGATAAAACCCTATCAGCAGACAGGCCGGGAGTCAAATGATAGTGACGTCCTAGGAGCGGCCCGATCACGAGTCGGTCCCCTCTGTATCGTACTACTGGGGCCACTGTAACTCAACCTGGCTTGGCGCCCACGCCCACTGTGACTTCCCGTGGAGCTCCCTGCAGCAGTGCAGACCCGTGATACACCCACCCGACACAGTACCTCAACAACAACTGGGAGCCTTGGGTACCCGACGTTGCTCGAAACTTTACACACTTCGTGTCCTTTCAAACGCAAACCCCAAACTTTCCACAACCTCGCCAACCTTCGAGACAGATTTGGCACAGAGTCTTTGCCGAAGCTTCCTGCCAAGCTCGCTATATCACCACCGCATGTCCTGTGAATCATGACCGTGTTCCCCCGCATCTGGCCGAGGGTCCATGGATAAGACGCCTGCCGACGACTGCCTGTAGTTATCGCTCCCACGACGGCTCCAAGGGCCCAAGCCATCTCCCCAGCATTGCTGCACCATACCGCGGGGTTGCAGGCGTTCTTCACAGTCGCCCATCATGGCCACCCTCTTCCAGTCCTTCCGGAGCTCCTCCATGCCCAAGAGGCTGCTCCGGTATGCGCTGGCCAAGTTGGAGCTCCTCGATGCAGAGGCCCTGGACATGGACAACCTCGACTTCGCCATCGGGCGAAACACGGTATTTGAGTTCCGGGATGCTGGAATAAAGCTCAAGGTAAGCCAGCCGCCATGATTGCCAGTCTTGCACGGCCAGCTGACAACTTTATAGAAACTCGAGAAGCTGCTACAGCTCCCCGCCGCGCTCCGCCTTCAAAAGGCAAAGGTCATCCTCCTCCGCGTCACGATCCCGGTAGATTTCTATACGAGCCCAATACTGGTCGAGGTGGATGGGATCGACGTCAGGCTCCAAGTTCTTGGCCCCGATCGCAAGCCGGCTCAAACCCCAGTCACCAAGACCCCAGCGGACCCGAAAGCTGTCCCCAACACCGTCGATCTCGCACAGTCTTTTCTCGATGCGCAACCGTCGTCAGAAAGGAAAGAACTGGAGGAAGCTCTGGCGGCGGAAACGCAAGACCTGGGCGCCTCTGTGACAGTCAGCGATGATGGGAGCAGCGAAGACGAGGCGGTTGGGACTGGGCAGCCCCTGTCGCTGCCATCATTTCTTGCGGACTTCCTTCAAGGGATTGTGGACCGCATGCAAGTGAGGATCAAGAATGTCACATTTCAGCTCGATGTTGATGTTCCCATGGACGGAAACTCCTCGACCCCCGAACCTATCTCCTTCCAGATCGCCCTCGAGGACGTGGATGTCGAGGGGGTTACAGCCCAAATCGAGGAGAAGGATGACCCCCCAACATTCGTGCATAGAGAGGGGAAGCGACACGTTTCGCTGAACAACGTTCGGGCGTATCTTATATCGGAGGCGAATGTGTTCTCGGCACTGGTGCAATCGCCTTCCATCTTGTCGCCTTCTCTCTCTTCATCGCCTGGCTTGACGAGGAACCCGCCTACCCGAGAAAACACCATGTCCGAACATGACAATCTTCACATTTCAAATAGTCTCCCCATGCGTCAAGAAAGTTCTCTTGATAACCTGTCGGATACCGAGGGCTCTGAGAGCTCTGAAGACATTCCTCTTGGAGACAGTGAGGAAGCCCTTGGTATCCCCTACGACCTGTCCCAGCCAGACGAGGACCAGTATGATGATGGACCAGCTACACCACGGGCATCTATCTACCATGGCTTCGACACATCTCCTGAGCAATCCATGTTTCATTCTACCATCCTTCCAGAGGATGCTCACTCTCGATCCACAGCTTTCGAAACAGATGTTCCCCAATGGGCAAGTGCTCAGCTTAACTCGAGATCTGAACCAACCCTTCTGCCACAAATCAGGGATCCTCAACCATCCTTCCCAATTCCACAGGACCCAGAGGCCATGTCCCAATCTATGGCTAGAAGTGACGATTCGAGCGAAGGCCCTATGGAGGATCTAACCCAATCCCACCTCTATACTCACGAGGACGCCGAAAGTATGTATATGAGTGCTTTCTCCAGCACGAGCGGGAAAGCGACGACATCCCTTTCTCCGCCGCCGCGAGAAACCTCCCCCTCAGGAGCTTCAACAGCATTGGTAGAGGAGCCTAAAGCAACAGACAACCACGAAGCCACCATGCCAGGTGGCTGGGATGATGAGTACGACAGCTCCCCAAAGCCTGAACCTCGAGCTCCTTCCCCGCCCTCAGGAACCTCCGTATTTGGACGGGATCCCGAGACCGGCTCCGCCGGTAAAGCTGAGGGTCTCCCATCAAACTCCGAAAGAGCAGAAGTGCCAACGGAGGAGACTGAGACACAGGCCGATCTCCCCGGACATGGTCTAGAACAAGACGATGTTGCCACGCCGAAAGGACCAACCAAGCTTGTAAAGCAATTCCTAGTGACCAAGACTATTTCTCTCTACATTCCTTCACAACATCATCATATAGAGGTCCAGCCGGCATCGGCGGAGTCGGTCGCTAACCTCTCACACTCGCTAGGCAGGTCTGTCTACCCTCAAGCTCCGGGTGCTTTCTCGGTCCATGGCGCTTCATCCAGTCTTCCCCGAGATCCTCAGCCATCGGAACCTGCGGCCATCCATGAGGATGACAGGACTCTGGAGGTTGAAATATCACCGATTTCTTTTCGCTTTGATGCGTCACTTGGCTTCTTGCTCTCCCTGGTAGTTGGGAAATTGATGAGCGCCATCAAGCCTGAAGGGCAACCGTCGACAACTCAAAAAGAACAAGCAAGCGACTCGCAAACTGGGCCCGATATCAAACTAAATTTGCAGGAGATCTCCGTAGACTTCTTGAACCAGCTTGCGGGCGTGGCTGATACCTTGGAACGTCATTTGGACCCCAACGCGTTCAATCTCGACAATGAAGTTCTGCTCAACACAACGTTGCAGAATTTGTCCGTCTCGATGTCCCATACAGACTCAGCTGCAACGAAGCCTCGAGGGGGCAAGGGAGGAAAAGAAACATCGATCATCACCAAAGTCGAACTTGAAAAGTTTCGCTTTGGTTATGCCAACGACGACATCATCTCCTTCGACAAAGCACGGCCGATGAGCACGTCTGTGCGCGACACATTTCTCTCCTCTGGTCATGACATTGGACTAAAGATTATCCAATCGAATGGGAATGTGCGGACAGACATTGAAACACTGCCTCTGGTGATTCAAGTCGACCTGCAGAGACTTGATGAGACGTTCGGTTGGTTTGGTGGCCTCAGCAGCTTCCTGAATATGAGTACGTCTATGGCGTCCATACATTCCCCAGGTCTCAAGCAATTACCCCTACCTAAGCCGAAGCCCCGCGGGGTGCGATTTGAATCCCCTCTCGACCCAAACAACAAGACCGCTGTCTCAGAGAGCAAGATCAACCTCCGAGTTGGAGGTTTGTGGCTAGAACTCCTAGGCAAAGAATGCAGCGTGTCTGCAGAGTCGAGCGCCGTCAAGCTCGTCAGTCGAGATGAGGGCATCGGCATTGCCATCAGCTTCCTGCGCCTTTCTGGCCCACATCTGAAGAATTCCCTGGCTGATCCCGCTATAATCGCTGAGGTTGGTGGCGTCCGCTTGGACTATCTGACGACACCAAAGGATGCAGATCTCGAAAGGCTTCTTGAGCTCATTACTCCATCAAAGGCCAACTTTGACGAAGGGAACGATGAGATCATGGTCGACACGTTACTTCGACAGCGACGAAAAGGGTCAGTGCTGAGAGCGAATATCGAGACATTGGCCATCCGGGTCAAAAACACTGCACAGCTAGTTGTGCTGCCTAATCTTGGAGATGAGATCGCCAAGCTGTCTACTGTTGCGAAGTATCTTCCAGAGGATGATCGCCCGGGCCTTCTGACCCTGGGAAGGATCCAAAAGATAAACACCTCCGTTGACTGTGGTGGTCAGCTTGGCCAGCTCGATGCTAACTTGGACCACCTCGAAATCGGACACATCTCAATGCCATCCTTGGTTGCCGTGTCTGCTTATGGGCTGTATTTGAAACGCAACGAATTCGAAGAGCTAATAAGCTCCTCGATCGCCGCATCAAGGGAAGGCTCATCTTTCAATCCCGTCATCATGGCACGCATGATCGGCGACGAGATTGAGCCAATTATCAAACTAAAACTGCAGAATATGGCGGTCGAGTATCGAGTTCCCTTCATCATGGATATTCTTGGGCTGGGCGAAGATGCGACTCCCCAGGACTTCGAAGCCAGCCTCGCCGCTTCCGTAGCCAACTTGGGTGATCAGGCCCAAACTGCGTTGCGTCAACCCGGAGAGCAAGTGGAGAAATCCAAACCAAAACCAGGAAACCCAATGACGCTGGATGTTGGCTTCAAAGACTTCCTTATCGGGCTCAATCCACTGAACCTGCCTTCCAAAATGATTCTAGCCCTTACAGATGCCCATCTGGAGGTCGTTCTGCCCAAGGACGTCGAGACGAAGGCCGTCCTGAGTCTCGATAAATCATCCATTCTTTTGATAGACGACGTTGCACAGGCGACCCAGGCAGGCAGCGCGACCAAGTCACATCGCCGATCCACTTCCACGGCATCTAGACAGGTGAATGATTTGTGCGCCCAGGGATTCGTGGATATCTGCTACATTTCATCTGCCAAGGTGGTAGTCAATGTTAACCCAGGCGTCGATGATGGGAAGCAGGTCGAGGTGGATGTTCGCGACGACCTTCTGGTCCTGGAGACTTGTGCCGACTCGACACAAACGTTGATCACGTTGGTAAATGCTCTGAAGCCCCCAACTCCGCCAAGCAAAGAGATCAAGTATCGAACCAATGTCATGCCCATGCAGGACCTGCTTGCTTCCATCTCGGCCGAAGCTTTTGGCAGGCCTGAGGGAGAGTACGATTTTGATCAAGACTTTGCAGGTGCCCAAGAAATGGCAGGCAGTGGGTCAGACGCCGACTTCGCAAGCGACGGCTCCCTGAGAATCAACTCACGCTATTACGGGGAGCAGCAATTAGAGGGCGAGGAAATTTTTGACGCGATGAATGCCTCAAACATTTCGTTCGGCTCGTCGGTACAAGATACAGATGAGGGCGTCCTGCTCTCGGGGCCCAAGAAAGCGTCTAGTGCCGCCTCTGAAGACAGCAGCGATGATCTAGTGATCCACGACGACTACTATGCCCCTAGTCGCCCTTCAACCCACCAAACAGCCAAGATTTGGAACTCCAACCAGAATTCATACGACAGAGCGCCGGAGAAACTGGTCAAACACAGTCCTCTCAAACTTACTCTCCGAGACTCCCACTTCATTTGGAACCTGTTTGATGGGTACGACTGGGCTCATACCAGAGATGTCATCAGCAAGGCAGTATATGATGTCGAGAGCAAGGCTATGGAGCGCCAAAACCGGAGCGAGGGTGCCAACATTTACGAAGAGGAAATCGAGGACGAAGAAGCCATTGGGGATTTTCTCTTTAACTCCATCTACATCGGCATCCCCGCGAATCGGGACCCGCAGGAGCTCGCGAGGGCGATCAACGAAGAGCTGCAAGACAATGCGACCGAGACAGAGTCAATTGCAACGACGGCCTTTACTGGCACCACAAACCGAACGGCGCGGCCACACCAGCCCAAGTCCAGGCGCCTGAGACTTCACCGCAGCAAGCACCACAAGATCACATTTGAGCTGCAGGGGGTCAATGCGGATCTGTTTGCGTTTCCGGCTGACAACAAAGGGACGGAGAGCTGCATTGACGTCCGCATCAAAAACTTGGACATCTTTGACCATGTGCCAAGCTCTACCTGGAAGAAGTTTGCAACCTACGACCAAGATCATGGCGAACGGGAAATGGGGGCTCACATGGTGCATCTCGAAATCCTCAATGTAAAGCCACTTTCCGACCTTCCAGTTTCGGAGATTGTGCTACGGGCTTCGGTACTGCCCCTGCGACTTCACGTGGACCAGGATGCGCTCGACTTCATCACACGCTTCTTCGAATTCAAGGACGAGAATGTGCCTGTGCACTCTTCGCCAAGCGACGTGCCCTTCATTCAAAGGGCTGAGGTGAACAGCATACCGCTGAAGCTCGACTTCAAACCCAAGCGCGTGGACTATGCAGGCCTCCGCTCGGGTCATACATCGGAGTTCATGAACTTTATCGTCCTGGAAGAGTCTACCATGGTATTGCGGCATGCCATCATCTACGGCGTCTCTGGGTTTGATCGGTTGGGCAAGACCCTCAACGATCTTTGGACACCCGACGTCAAGAATAACCAGCTTCCGGGGGTGATTGCTGGTTTGGCGCCAGTGCGATCGTTGGTAAACATTGGCAGCGGGTTCAAGGATCTGGTGGAGATCCCTATCAAGGAGTATCAGAAAGACGGGAGGGTCATACGCAGCATATCGAAGGGCGCCGCGGCATTTGCTCGCACCACGGGCACGGAAATTGTGAAGCTAGGTGCCAAGCTGGCTGTTGGAACGCAGTATGCCCTACAAGGTGCTGAAGAAATGCTTACAGAGCAGCCACAGCACGGGGCTGAGGGCACGTGGGACGAAGAGGACCTTGGTCCGGAGGAGAAGAAGCAGATTTCTCTGTACGCCGATCCCCCTCCCAGCGTCCTTCAGGGATTGCGCGGTGGGTACCGATCTCTGGCAAGAGATGTCAACATGGCGAGAGACGCCATCATCGCAGTGCCTGGAGAGGTGATGCAGAGCCAATCGCCGGGCGGAGCGGCCAAAGCCGTGTGGAAGAGGGCGCCGACTATTGTGTTCAGACCTGCCGTGGGAGTGACCAAAGTCATCGGCCAGACACTCCTGGGCGCGACCAACGCAATGGATCCGGAGCACCGCAGGCGGGTTGATGAGGTGAGTTTCCAACATAGGATCTTAGTACTGCTGAGTATTCGACTGACATGGTCCAGAAATACAAGAAGCACTAGCCCATGGATATGGATGTTTTATCACCAACCGAACTCGACATTCACATTTACGAGCTGCAAATAGAACGGCACCGGCGACCAATAGACCTGACCAAAACAGGATGCAAACTGGTATTTATGTGACAAGCTTTAGTTTTCCTTTTTTTTTTTTGGAGTTGGATTCATGTCTAGCATAGCAGGAAGTTGGAAGGAGTTAGTAGGCGCGAGCTGCCTTTGTTTTGTTTTCGAGGCATACAGACTGATCATGACCGATTACGAGGAGAGGCGCAAGAGCCGGAGTTTCCTAATGAGCCTCATCATCCAAGATTGTCTAATATCATGCGCACAAATCACAGTGTTAACATACAAGACATTGTGCAGAGTTTTTGCTTCATGTGCCGGCCGCTTTTCATCCTCCATCATCATACACACTCAAGCCCATACTCATCAATGCCCGTCGTTGATGCCCTGGGCCTTTTCCTGGGCCTTGCGGTCCTCATTCGCATCCCACCACCACCGGTGCGTCTCCTCAGACCCCGTCCAGTGGCCCTTCTCATCCACCTCGTTCCACGGCTTGGGGCCCAGTATGTAGTGGACATTCTTCACCTCATCATCCCGCCATATCACGTCGTGCACGCCCTCCCACCGCAGCGTCTTGAGCGCATTGTACACGTAGGGGAGCGCCACCCAGCGCCCGCGGAACAGGTCCGCCAGCAGGTCCTGGTCCGGAAAGGCCATGGTCGCCGTGTCGTCGTGCTCCATGCGCGCCAGGATCTGCGCGTACAGCTCCGCGGACGGCACCAGCGCCAGCAGCCCGCTGTTGAGGCGCGCCAGGGGGCCCGGGTCCGGGGCGGCGGACTGGGCGGCGCGCGGGTCGGCGTGCTGGGGCGTGAAGGCGCAGTTGGCGGGCGTCCACTCGGGGGGGTAGTGAGGCCGCTTCTTGGGGTTGCAGGTGCAGGCGGGCCCCGCGGCGAGGACGCGGCGCGAGGACGGGTCGAGGGCCAGGTGGTCGTCGCGCATGAGCTCGTCCATGTTGCGGCGGACGAGCATGTCCGAGTCGAGCAGGACGACGCGGTCGTACTGGGTGAGCGACCAGACGGCCAGCTTGGTCCAGGTGTCGGAGAAGCGCGGGTCGCCGGCGTAGTCGCGCTCGCGCGAGGGTGTCAGGCGCGGGACGAGGTGGGTGGTGATGCCGCGGGCGTGGAGGGCGTGGACGGCGAAGGGGGGGAGGGAGTCGACGGTGAGGGCGACGAGCGGGTAGGCGGAGTGGACGCGGCGGAGGGAGTGGTGCAGGGTGAGGAGGCCAGGGAGGTAGTCGGAGTTGGTGATGAGAGAGGCCCAGACTGAGGGTGTGGTTGAGTGATATTAGTGGGGGATGAGTGATACGGGGGGGCAATAGATAAGAGTACCTTTCTTGGGCCGAGGCTCAGACAACATGGCGGCGGTGGCGGGTGATGACACTCTCAGGAGAGGAGGAGAGAGACAATGGTAGAAGAGGTGCCAGTGGCAACCGTGGAGGTTGAAGCCGATGACGATGCTCCGGTGACCGGTGAGCTCCCGGCGGGGGCGGGGTGAGGACGGGTGAGGGCTGTCAGACTCGGGACGGGTTCAGGGTCCAGGAGATGCTCCACCAGCTCCACCGCCCGGTCTTGGGAAGTTGGGGGTCGGAGTCGACAAGTTGGGTAGGATGGTAAGATGTTGTTAATGAAAGAAGTTGACCCGTGAAGTGCAATGGGGCGAGTTCTGCTACGCTGGCCTCCTCCAGCTCAGGAGAGGGGCATCGAGTTGATAAAGAAGGCAGATGCCTCCTGGGGCCGTCCAGCGGGACCGGAAAACTGCACGGATGACGCCATCGAGGAAGTCAGCGCCAGCAGCGATGCATCCTCCACGGGACAGCCGAAAAAGAAATTCTCGGGAGCTGAACAGGACGAGGCCACGAGTAGCTGGGCCGAATAAACGAGCAGCCAGTAGGCCAGCACCACCACGTAACACAATGATGAGAAGCAGGTTATCTGTACGAGCACTACTACCTACTTCGTGCGAGTGGCGCGAATAATAGCAGCTCGATGCTCCGGGTATGCAGCCGGTCGATCCAGCGTGTCGGGCCCGGACAGCCCAATCGGGAAACTCTTTGTCACGTTGCCAGGCAAGCCAGGCAAGCCAGGGTTCGTTGGGGGCTGCACGAAATAATACTATGGCAAGTCCTCGTACTGCTGGTCATAGTACTGGGCACCCTAGATACACGTACATAGTATGAATGGCGAATGGCGGATAACAACGTGCAAACAAATACTAATGGGCGCAACGGGAAATGGAATCTCGCAGGCAGAGTCGTGTCTGTGAACTGGTCCAGTGCCCACCTCCTATTATTTTGTACTCGTACGCAGTAGATATAGGGAGAGCTGTGGGTTGGCGGCCGGCAAACAGCTTGCACAAAGTCTCCGCAGAAAATGCTCTGTGTTTGGATGCTGTCTGGTGGTATTTACAAAGGTGCCAAACAATGGTCAAGTTGGGTTGAAGAATGCAGCAGTGTCAATTGAGGTGATAGAGATTGCGACGCGTCGGGAAAGGGCCAACGCAAACGGCACGGGTGGCGTTTCCCAGAAGCAAGTTAAAGGCCTAGAATCTAGATCAGATCTGCGTCAACAAAGAAATTCCATGGTCAGAAACATGGTCAGAAACATGGCCGTTTTTTTTTTTCAAATTTGGCATAATAATAGCTGAAATTAGAATGGATCACGACGGCCAGGTCACCGCGTGTCTCACTTTTCGGTGAGGGCCCCGGGGGACCCGTGCCCCTTGACATGGATGGTCACATGGCGAGGAAGATGAAATGGCACATTGCGATTTCCTGTTGGCATGGAGTTTGCAATCTGTTGACCCGACAGGATGCGTGCTTATCATGATCCTCGAGGTAAGCCTGTAAGCATACATACATACGAGCAGTATTATTACACCAGCAATCCCGACCATAACCCTTCCGTGCCTTCCAACTTGGAAGCTCTTGCTGATTGCCTGGCAGGAGCAACAGCCGCTGCCCCATTCCAATCAAGGGCGCGGATTGATAAGCTTTGGTGAGGCCAGAGACGGTGAGGGACGGCGGGGGACAGTTGGAGCTTCGAGGCAGGGCAGGTGCGACAGGATCCCCAACATCGGCCCCCGATGCCGGCGGTGGGCCCCTGCGTCTGGATTTGTTGACCGACCTGCCAAACCCCATCGGGTAGCGACTTCCCTGTACCGACGGTCGGGGGACGATGCCGAAGCGCTGCACCTGCCGCAGATCCAGGGATCCATGGGTCTCACCGTTTGCTACATCTCTCAAGGGATTTCGAACCTTCCAGGTTCTTCCCACCGTGGGGAGAAACTCCGACTTCTTGCAACATGGCAAAGAAACAGGCGCCGCCAAAGGGCCTGGAGGACTCCCGAGGTCGTCATCACAACCTCGGTGACTCTACGCAGCACGGGGTCATGCCAGCGGGGCGGGTGGGCGACGCCGTGGCGAGCTCCAGAACGCCCTCCCTAGCGATGGGCCGGAGCTTATTTTAATGGCTGGGGGGAGCTGTTAGGCTGCGGCTAAAGCCACTTGGATGGTGAAGCTCTCCACCTGCCCCAGTGCACCCCATCCGCATCAACACGCGATGGGGACATCCATGGCTGTCGTACGGTACTCAACAGCTCCGCGCAACGGTGAAAGCAGAGTCATAGTCGTAGCATTGGCGAGTCCACACTCTTGCTGCGCCCCCTTTTTGGGCCTTCATTCCATTGTTCCTTATCCGTCCTCGGGGGATTAAAAATCGCCGGGTGGGGAGGGGATTGGAATCCTCCCGAGTTTCCGTACAAAAGCTGTCCGTAGGTGTCGTACGAGTCGCCGTAACCTAGATCGACCCCCATTTCCAGAACGTGCTCCCCAAAGCGTCCGACTCACACTCCGCCGGATCAGCAGTCACACCTTCCCCTCCCACTCAACCCGAAACCTACATACTAACTAGTAATAGTATCTTATATCATTCCGTCCCCTCCTCATTCCCCTTCTCCTCTTCCTTCCCACTACCTACAATCAATCATCCGCTCCCAACCGGACACCCCATCATCATCAACCGCTATCCCAACACTCGACTTCTCGGGTACTACATCTGCTTACATCACCATGTCCCGTGTCACCGCTCCCATTGCCAAACAGCTCGCCCGCTCGACCGCCAACGCGGCGCGGCCCAGCAGCTCCCTCCTCGAACACAACCCTGGCGCAGTTCTGATGCCCAAGTATGCAGAGCTCCTGCGCAACCGCCGTAGTAACGAGCACACCGACGTCAGTCCTTCCAAGCCAACCACAATATTCAACCCCCTTTACTCACAGCTAGCTTAGTCCTCCCGCGGCCTCACTACCACCCACCGGCCTACTCCCCAGCCTTCCATCGCCAATCGCACCAAGCCTCTCATGCAGACCTTCCACTCCAGCCCGGCCTCCAGCACACCATCGACGCATCTCGACGCCACTGTTCTGCCCTCCTTTGAGTCTCTCTACTCGTCATCATCACCCTCCTCCTCTGCCGCTCACCCCCGCGTGCCCATCCTGCCAGACAACTACTCGGGCTACAACACTGAGACGGCCGACGCCCCCGTCGACACCCCCCAGGTCACCATTGTCGCCGCCGACCCTAGCAAGGTCATGCCCGGAACGCCTCTGTCCGAGGTGGACACCGTTGGACTCGACGGCGTAGAGCTCAAATTTGCCCATCAGAGACCCGCGCCCGCCGGGGCCGACAGTGATGCCCATGAGGGTGGCATGCTGAGGGACCTGTGGAAGGGTATGGTGGAGGATGTCAAGGAAGTCCTCGGCGAGCCTGCCAAGAAGGCTACCTAAACGGTTAACGATGTCCTGCTACGAAGGAAAAGTGTGTTTCTTGGATTTTTGGTTGTGTCACGAGCGAAGGGCACGGGTTTTTGGAGCAATTAGGGCCACGCAAGGAAGAACAGGACTCCCTTGATTTGATGTAAAGCATTGTAATGTTACCGAACCGGTATTCTCTCTTTTCCGCCTATTAAGCTACAAAATAATCTTTCGGGGCGCGGCTGCGAGCCCGCTTCCCCAAACGCGTTTGATCCCGTGGATACCCCACAGGCGATCCGTCACCTAATAACCACCAAGCCTCCTCTGCACCGGTTGTCCAAACTGTTTCAGTGCCACTCGATGCAAGACTTCTTAAGTACAGCTCCCGTAATCCCGCAATGTCCGTGTGGTATCGTGCCGCCTCCACCATTTCCTCAGGGGTTTGCTCCTGCCATCCGTCCTTCTCGACCATCGGGTAGTGGGAGACATTGTTCTCATCTTCTGCGTTTGGGCACCCAACCGAGCTCTGTCATGACGGTGTCCTCGCCATCCATGCGACTCTACCGCTTCTTCATCGAAGGCCGAGGCTTGCACTCGTCCGCGTTGACGGGGTGCAGCATCACCTTGATGGGGTAGTTCTGCGTGTTGTGCTGGTAGCCCTTGCTCCAGTCGTAGCTAACGGCGTAGGCAAAGATGCTCCCGTTCTTGTTGAACGTCGTCGCCGTGATGCTGCCCCCGACGTTGGGGTACCCCTTGAGCCGGTGCTTGGCGTCCTTGTCCCAGAAGTGGAACGTCCCGTCCGAGCCGGCCGTGCTGAAGGTGCCGTGCACGGGGTGGAACGAGATGTCGTTGACGGCGTAGACGTTGGTCACGCTGTTGGCGGGCGGGTCGCGGTGGCACTTGAATGAGAAGTTGGAACTGCACGCATCGGACAAACACGGGTTAGCAATGCTCCCGGGGGAATGTTTGTTCGTGTGTTTGCCTTGCAGGAAGATCTTCCTGTCTTTTCTAGCGGGGACGGGGGAGGGATCGTAACGTACCTTGAGTCCTTGTCCTCGACATACTGAATAGCGCAGCGGCCCTCAATGCTGCCGATGGCGAAGCCAGCCGAGTCGGTAAAGCAGCTGACGACTCTTGTCTGCCACTTGAGGGGGCTCTGGAGGGTCTTGTAGAACTTGGTCGGGTTCTTGAGGTCGATGACGTTGATGTATCGGTCGGCCGTGCCCACGACGCACAGGTTGTCCTTGACGTCCATGGTGTACACGCGGTCCTGGCACTGCACCGTCGCCGCGGGGCCCTGCTGCCGCATATCCCAGTACTTGACCGTCTTGTCCCAGCTGCCCGACACGATCATCGGGTTGCCGCCGGACTCGAAGAAGCGCACGGACCGCACTGGCTGGTCGTGCGTGCCTGCGACGATCTCCTGCTGCGAGGCCAGGTCGCAGACCTTGACGTTCTTGTCGGCACCTGCGGAGACGACCTTGGTGCCATCCTATTTTTTTTCAATGCCCTCCCGTTAGCGATCGATCCGAGATTTGGAGATGGGTTGGATGGGGGGACCGCAAAAACTCACTTTTGAGAAGTCAACGTTGAGGACGGGCTGGCTGTGTTCGTAGGCATGGCGGCCCTCGCTCTGGCCGTTCTGGGCGATCTCGTAGATGCGGACCTTGTTGTCCCAACTGGACACGGCCAGGAAGTCGGACTGCTGCTGGCCGGGCGAGAAGGCGAGGTCGGAGATGCTGTCGGTCGGCGGGTTGGTGAGGGCCACGTCGGACTTGAGGTCGCCCTGCGTCTGGTTCGTCGCGCTGCTAGACGACGCGCTGCCGAAGAGCCCGGACATGACGGCGGTTTCGGGAAGGGTTGGTGAGGATGTGGGTGACGGAGGGCGGGTTGGGGAGAGGCGGCAGAGCTGGATGGGAGGAGGGTGGTGCCGCTCCCGTTATATGTAGGTGGAAAACTGGCTCTCCCGGGGAGTCAGTGGATGGTCGCTTATTGTATTAATAATTCGGTTGGTCGGGTTGATGGCTCGGCGTCGGAGTCTTTGTTTGGTCTTGTGGAGGTTGGAGCTTAAGGTGGTGGCGGTTTTGTCTCTAGGCACGAAGGCAGCAAGGCTGAATTGTCAATCGTCGTTGGACGCGCCCAGGCAAAATTTCGGGACCGCGCTACGAAAGAACGCACCACCTCGACACAAAATCGAGTCCCCAGTTCCACCTTGCAAGTTGTCACGAACGATTGTATTACGGAGAATGGAGCATTGAATTTGTAGTCTGGCTGGACTGTACTTTACGAATTTTCAACATTTGCAGATAATTATATTTCTCATTCTTTTTCTTCTGCCACTATCGGATAATCGTGTCCTAGAATTCTAAGATGGTATCGACGGCTACCGAACTTTCGGGAGGCCATTCATAGAAGAAACAATGATATGCGAGAAGCGCGCTGGGAAAGCAAAACAAGCTGCCGCAACAAAATGCACCTTGACAAGAGATGTGCAGCCGAGAGTTCTCAGAGACTGTGTAAACATGGTCCGCATTGGTGGGGGTTTCCCACCTCAGTGCTTGACTCTATGTATGTCTTCATCATCGTGAACTTCGGCCGCGTCTCAATGAGAAGGCGAACCCCCAAAGACTTCCCGCGAAGCCCAGAGTGTTAAAATTGAAAGGGGGAACGCCGCTCAAACGTCGACGTGGGTGATGTCAAACCCTCCTCGCCTCAAGAATAAGCCCCATCGAGTAACCCAGCTGTCGCTGAGCAATCGCATACCTATTGACCTCGACAAGAAATCCTCGTCACCCGAAACCACACCCACGGGCACCGCAGCGTCCACCCACCATCCAAGCATCGCGTAATCGCCTGCCGACGGAGCCAACCCCCCGCACCCACCGACGCGGACTCATATCTTCGTCCATAGGCGGCCGGAGGCACGGAGAGGGGAAGGCCCGCACGGAAACGAGACTTTGGCGAGTGCAGATGTAGCGGTAGGGCAGGGCACGGTGGAAGGGGAGGGCCAAGGCGACGAGGTCAGCCGCAGTGCTTTTATGGCGGCGCGTTTCCGCAGACCTCCGCGAGCGAAGGACGTCCGGGGACTTTCTCCCAAAGCCATGAATGGGAGACGCTGCGGACAGCGTCTCTGTATGTAAGCTTCGAATAGCGATTTGTTGAGCGAGGAGGGTTTGCATGAGGAGAAGAAGAGAAAACCAAAAAGCTAAGCTGAGCTAGAATTTTGTTCTTGTGGTGGATCCCACGAGTGCACGTGATTTAAAAAAAAACACCAACTTGGAACCCACTTCCAACTGCCTGAGGTGAACAGCTCAGGGTATGGAGACAGAAAAAGACAGCCGCCCTTTTCGTCGCCCAACCTTTGCTGCAGAATCTCGCGCGCAGATCGACATGGTGTGCAAAGACGACCTGATGGTTGATGGATAAATCTTCGTAGTCTCAGAAGATTTATTCAGTGATTTGATATTCTAGGCCATACTTTGTTTTATTTTGAGAGGTACGTGTCGAGAACTTGCCCGACTTCCTCAGTACCTGGTTTGCTAGGTACGGATGATGATGCTTGGTTTCCTTTCCTCCTAGCCTGTCTGTCTCACTCAAACCTGACATGCGTGCCTTGGTCATGTTAGATGGGATCTTCAATGGCTGCGGCCCCTTCCAAATATATTACACCCGCCGACGCAAACCACAATACCCCCTCTCTCAGCTGGGACCAACAGGCACACAGAGAGCCGCACTCATTGGCCGATGCGCCATCTAACCCATTAAACCTGTCACTCCTGCATTTGTACGTCATTGGATTGCCATGGCCGCAGAGTGCCCAATTGCCACGAGGTCTACAGAGCTGGATAATTGAATCTCATCCAGCTCTTAGGGGCCACACAGTACAAGTACCCAGGTAGTAGTGGAAGGGGAA
The DNA here is from genome assembly GCA_016490725.1 of Amphichorda felina. Classification (NCBI taxonomy): domain Eukaryota; kingdom Fungi; phylum Ascomycota; class Sordariomycetes; order Hypocreales; family Bionectriaceae; genus Amphichorda; species Amphichorda felina. Next base: position 26,252 of record JAEMHR010000153.1, read on the forward strand.
GTGTTGGGATGCCGTGGGGGGCAGGAGTCATTGGACGGACTCGAGTGTGCCTGGGGGTTGCGTCTGCGTCTGCGCCTGCGTCTGCGAGGGGATTGGAAGAGCGACATCCCCAGGTTGCAAGGGTGAGATGAAGAACGGTGTGCGGCTGTGCCTCCTACCAGTAATTAAGCGGTCATGGTTGATGCTAACGCAAGGTACTGCGCCTCGTCTTCACTCGACTCTTGACGTTGGACTACAAGCTACCCGCACGTCTTCCTCGTCTCAACCACAACGTCGCGTCTGTCACACAGAACCGAGATCAGATGATAGTTTCAGAATGGCGGCCTGCATTACCCATTTGTACGAAGCAAGCTGGGACACTTGATGTCGTGCCACATGGGTGGGTCCAAATGAACCTGCTCCGAACTCTTGCCGGATCTCCACTTTTCCAACTCCGTCTCATTGCTCCACTCGCCGCCGTCCTGGACGGTGCTTCGAGGACCGGACCGTTTAGTGGTTCATTGATTCTGAGCTCCGGTCCTGGCCTTGAGCCCTGGAAGCGCCGGACGCCCCTGATCACGTATACCCCCATCCTCGCTTATTCTAGAGGTTAGCATGCGTCCGTTCGTACTGGCTGCTGCAGCCATGAGCTTTATTTTGAGCCATTCCATTGGCCCTCTGGCACGTCGTGGCCTGTCATGGTCACTTATCCTGTCCCTCCACCGCCGCCCCTTTTACATCCAATCTTCCTTTTTATGACCCCCCTCAACTTCCCGTCTTTCCTTACCTCCTCTAGGAGTTTACATATATCCGACTGATCTATCTCTATCTACGTCCCTATAGCTTCCTTCCACCGACAGTGAGGAGCCCATTAAACTTCCACGCATGCTGTGGAACGCCGCCGATGACTATAGGCTCATTTCAATCACGCAGCGGCATCTTCTCGCCGGGGGTCTACAAATTGAGTAATAGGAGTGCCTTGAGATGGCGTAGCAATAGTCGCTTCGCATGAGCTTCACGTTAATTTCATTCTACTGTAGTGGCCCCCTATAACGTCGTTGAGGCACTAAAAATGCTATCTCTTGCTTGTAGGCGCCGCCTGTCCGCTAGGAACATCCATCAATTCGAGTCCTCCCCACCTTGCTGGAGAATTTCTCTCATTCGGGTGTAGAGCTTTTCATCCTCCCGTTCCCACGGGTTGTCCTTGGGGAAAACGACTTTTCGCAGCTTGTTCAACAGTGGGATGAGTGGCGCGTAGTATAGCGTGAAGTTATCGGTGATCGTCTTCATAAAAATGGCCTCTTTGGCCACAGTTCCCAGCTTCAATTTTGCCAACTCTTCAGTGTCGGCGTAATTCCACTTGTCAAATTGGGTAACTACCTTACCCTCGCCAGGGCCATCGCAGTGGATGCATATCCAGAACAACACCCAGAAGAATGACTCGAGGTCGTGCATGAACGAGTGCTGCTCGCCTAGGAGTGCCCCAATGGCCATAAAAGCCCTTGTGCCAGTCTTTCCCTTTGCTCCCGAGGCGCTAACACGTTGCTCCTTAATAGCGAGATCCAAGTCGATTAAAAAACCGCGATTATCTTGGCTCACCATGAGATTACCGACAGAGATATCTCGGTGTAGGAGGCCAGCTTTTCGCCGTAACGACTCATGCCCTTCGATGCAGTCAGCAAGGGCAGCGAGCAGCGTCTCCCGAGAGCTTGCTTCGTAGATAGGAATTCCATAGTCAGAAAGGATGACACGCCGGTGCACTCGATTTAGTAGCGCATCGCTGTCGGCTTTGGTCGGAGATCCGGAACAGGGTCGCTTGCTAGGCGGCAAGGGAGCACCAGTTTGGTCAGACGACCGCTTCGCGCCAGCGATTCTGCCACTTCGACCGGCGCGTGAGAGACCTGCCGTGCTCGTGCTTGGTGAAAGTCGCGACTGATTCTGCCGGTAGTTCGTGGCCTTTGTGACATCCAGACCCTTCCGGACATTGCTTCGGACATCGTCATCTGCATTCCGTACCCGAACAGTTTCGTGGTGATAATACCGGGCCACGTGAACCGCTCCCTTGCTAGTCGCTTCACGAAGCAACCCACCCTCGTCATCGCGCTCCAGGTATTGCCATGAATCTTTAACAACAAATAGGGTATACGGGTCTTCTTCGCGGTATGCTTTCCAACAGGTCGTTGCTCGGCCAGCGATACAGCGTCCACGCTTCATCAACCCATCGAGAATAAGCCGCTCAGTCGTACCCTCCCGTTCGATCTCGATAAACCGTTGATCCTTTCCTATTATAATCGTCGGGTCGAACCCAAGCTCTTCCTTACTCATCCAGAGGAATCCGAGGATCGTAGACACAAACCGTAGCCCATCCTTATTAATATCAAATTGCTCGGAGGCGATGCCCCCGAGCCGGTCAAACGCCCATATCCTCATAAGAGATCCGCATAGGGTAAAGCCTAGCATAAAGCGACGGGTATCCTGAGAGGCGAGTACTTCCCTAGCATACCTACCGAGATCAAGCCACGCTTCTGAAGGTATATCAGCAGATGGGTTACTCTTCAGCTCCCCAGGCACGAGTATATGGGCCCAGTCGCATCTAGAGTTTTTCCCAGCGCTAGGGTCATCCACAAAGCTAATATCCATCTTCCGTTTCGCGACGGAGCCGGCGATTAGCTCGTTAGGCTTCGCCAGTGGTCTTCGTTTATATGCCGGAGCGGAGTTGCAGCTCTCTGCAAATGCCGCTAGGTTATTAGTAAAGTCCGCAAACCAGCTCAGCACATCATCCTGCTTCGCTTCTTCCGGCCAACCCCTCCAGCCGTTGCTGAAGAGCGGTTTACTGCCTTCCAGACAATCCTTGAAGAATGTCTTTGACGCGGTATCCAGGTTTGGCACATCACCAAAGTACATATTATGGAAGTCCCGGAGCCCAACATACATAGGGCCAAGCTCCTCCTTGAGCACATTATCCACGTACTTGCGGTGTTCTGACGAATTGGCGAAGCTGCTTGTGTTGCGACGCCACGGCGTCTGTTGAAGGGAAGAGGCTATTATTGGCCGAGGAGGAGGAGTGGATTCGGTGACGGCGTTGTAGACTTGCTTCCAGATGGTGGCATCACTGGCGTCGGCGATGACCAGCCTCAACAGAGGCTTGATGAGGTCAAGGTCAAACTCGTCCGTGTTGACTGCGGAATTGAGTCTTGACAGGTCACTAAGGAGATTCTTGCTGCCACCACTGGAAGGAAGCAAGCGAGATATTCGAAGGTTTTGCAGTGCTAAAATAAGATCAATGGTGAGATTCTGGAGATCTACACAAGAGTCAGACGGACAGTTAAACATGAATTTGGGACCAGTACCGTACCTTCTCGGGTGAGCTGTTCGAGCGAGTCTGGAGAGCAGGAAATGCTCGCGCCTTTGCATATTGAACTAAAAGAAGCATGGAAGACGCCAAGGCCATCCCCGATAGGGTTGTCCTCGATGGTCTTTGACCGTTGGTCCGACATGGTGGACCAGACGTCCGCGGGTAATAACGAGATGGAGCAGCGGCGTTCGTTCTGCTCTGCCTTTACCTTTCGGAACAAAGGTTCTTCCCTGATTCTGCGCCACTTAATGTCATTGGCCTACCCCTATCTCATTAACTACGCTAAGCTACTATAGATCACTAATAGGGGGCAAGATCTAATAAAACCCCCAATTTTTCGGTATATATAAACCTATTGTCATGGACTTGGGCTTAGGCCCGTGTACCTTCTGCGCTATGGTTGCTGCGATGGTGTTCCTTCTTATGTGGCTAGGTATCATGATCAGGGATGCCTTGTGGCCTAGTGGGTAGCGGCTGCCGCTGATGGCCATAGCGCCGCCAGCCACCGCTTGAGCCCTGCTGGGGCCGTCATCACGGTGCTATCTATACCAATAAACTCTCGAGTTATAAAAAGTAATATTATACTTATTATAACTAAACGTCGCCATTAGCTATAAAACATATGTCGGAGGGATCTATAATAGCTTAGCGTAGTTAATAAGGTGGGTTAGTATCAGAGGCAGAAGACTACGAATACTCTTCAGAGATCAATATAGTCACCATACGCCCCATAACTACAATATTGCTGCTATATTGCCGTGATCCTGCCTCGTTATACCTCTTCACTCTCTATCATGTATCCAGTCCTGACAGTTAGGGAGCTAAAGAGTATGTCCAGAGAGCTCATCGGCGTTCTGCTGGACACAACCGATATCAGATTCATTAGAGCCCGAAATACTATTAGCGGCGCCAGACTGTGCAAAACGGTGTGGGAGCTCCGTTTTGTTCATGATCAGTAACTAGACGGTGGGGAGTGGCTTGGCAGTGTTGATTCGTTGAGTACATAGTACTCCGCAGAAGAGCTTGGCAGGCTCTCTTCCAAGAACGCCATCACGCAGGTCCGAGGCTGGGGTCCCCCGGACTTTGGCATCTCACAGGTCGACACCCTCTCCCGCTCGCTTACCCTGATGCATCCCGCATAAGCCGCAGGTCTCGTTCGCTGACAGATTTCTCCCCTCGCTGCGGCACACCGAGGCTGTCGTCCATGTCGACGTCGACCTCTGGCCCCCCTCTGCTTGGGGCTCATGGTGCTTCGAGCATCGGCGGGCGGGAGACAAACGTCCCCAGACTAGTAGCATTACCCCAGACGAAACGAATCCCCAGAAATTCGTTCATGTACGATCCATCGAGCCCTCGAGCCCTACGGCCGACCGTGCCAAGCTGCTCCGCCCAGAACCACACCCCTGGGTTTGTGGTCTCATCACGGCAACCGGTTGGCTGCCGCTGGTCCAGCTGTGACCAACCCCCAGGCGTCCCGATTTTAGCCACGCGGCGTTGCTATAACCGTTATTGGCTTGTATTGCCCTCATGGTGTCCTGCAAGATCTGATCAATATTGGTTATTTGTTCCCTTCCTGTAACCAAAAGGGGACCGCCGCCGACAACTCCTGGGCTTCTCTCTCATTTCTCCTCAATCATATCCGTAGAAGTATAGCAATCCCCCTCCTTCCCCTACCTACGCATACAGCCGTGATACCACCAGTCTCTCCCACCCGTCTACCATAACCCCACTGGCTTTATACTTGTTCCCTTCAAGTACCCAACATCCTACCTACCTCCTCTCAATCCCCTCGGCACAGCACTTCTCGCCCCTAAGCTCCCGAAGCCATGAGGAAGCCCACCATCATCGGCCTTGCGGCGCTCACGCACGCAGTCCCCTCCCTCGCCGCCACCTCCTCCGAAATCCTCAAGCTGCAGGCCCAGCTGCCCGACTGCTCCGTCCAGTGCATCGCCGAGGTCGCCGCCGATTTCGACTGCAGCATCACCGACATCTCGTGCCAGTGCTCCCAGATCGAGGCCATCACCAAGGAGGTCTCGCCGTGCCTCGTCAAGAAGGGCAAATGCAACTTTGAGGAGATCACAGGTCCGTTTTCCTCCCCGGGAGGACGTGCAAGAAGATCATATTCCATCCCACTGTGCTATGCATGGCTAACCCTGACGGCTCTGTAGACACCGGCGCCGTCGTCGCCGATATATGTGCAGAGAACGCCAAGTCCAGCAAGGGCAACTCGACCGTCGACGCAAACGAAGAGCCCAGCGCGAAGCCCTCGGAAACGGGAGACGAGGACGCGGAACCGACCGGCGACGCCGCGTCGCACCTGCAAGCCTTCGGGCTGGCAGGGGCTGCGGCGTTGGCTGTCGCTGCGGCCATACTGTAGAGTCGCGGGAGGCTTGATGCTATGCTCCGCAAATTGTGCAGCATCTCACATGGCTGGGATGGACCTACGAAAGGTTAATGAAGGGGCAAAGCAGGGAAGAAGAGAGAAAAGGAAAAGGGGGGGGGGTTAAGGAGCCAATGGCATCGGCGCATGTTGGGATTTCGAGTATGGGGTTAAAGGGTGGCCTTGCGGGCTTCTGGTGTAAATCAATATTTGTATATCTTGTCTATCCTTATGAGCAATGTCTATCAATCAAATACCCAGCCAAGCTCGCCAAGCATTTGCAGGCTCCCCCAGATATACCACAGGTAGGCACCACTTTAACCCGGCCACGCGCGTCTGAGCGCGCCCTGCTGCCCGCCATCGAACAGACTGTGCGCCTCGTCCAGCGCGTGGAACTTGGCTCCCAGCTCCATGCCCTTGCGCCGCTCGGCCTCGACGCGGCGCCAGTCCCACTCGCCGTCCACGCTCAGGTCCACGTCGCTGACGTCGGCCGACTCGTCGCCCACCTGGTTCTCGCCGCTCATCCAGCCGCCCGGCCTCTCGGGCAGCATGCCCGCGTCGTCGATGATGCGGGCCGGGTGGACGGTGAAGCGCCCGACCTTGAAGACGTACTTGCTGATGGCGGTGGCGAGGATCTTGCGCTCCCAGTCGCCCGAGGCGTCCCTCGCGCCGCGGACCTTGACGCCGGAGAAGGACGGGTCGAGCCACTCGGTGGGCTTGGCGGTGCCCTTGGGGACGAAGTGGGTGACGACGTAGAGCCACTTGCGGTCCCAGCAGAGCAGGCGGGTCCACAGCTCGTAGGAGCGGAAGGGCGGGACCTCGCGCTTGAAGCTACACTCGACGGCGCCGAGGAGGATGCTGAGGGAGCCGCGCATGGGCTCGCCCGTCTTGGGGTCGACGATGAAGCGGCTGCGCGAGTTGTGGGTGAGGCGGCGGAGGGCTGGGCGGAAGAGGTAGGCGACGAGGTGGCTGCGTGACACGTCGAGGTCGGAGAAGAAGGTCGAGTTGGACTTGTGCAGGTTGTAGTCGATCTCGAGGAGGGGCGCGCGCGTGGTGGAGATCATGGGCTTGAAGAGGGCGCGGGGGCCGAGGCGCGGCGACTTGCGGAGGAGGCAGTGGTGGACGATGGTGTAGAAGACACGGTACTGGGGAAGTGTGTCAGTATCAAGCACACAGAGTATGCGTATGGGAGAAGATGGGCAGGCTCACTGTCCATGCAAAGGGCATGTTCTTCCAGTTGAAGAAGACAAACAGCAGCAGCAAGATGCGCGACGTGCGCCCAGGGCCAGTGAGGAAATCCTTAGCAATATTAACCCAATCAATCTTGTATGCAATGTAGCCGGCGCCGCCAACGGTGGCGGGGATGAAGACGGGCCCGAGCATGGCAAACGCGTCCATCCTGGAAGCTGCGGAGGCCATGATGAGCCAGGCTCACGACTTGCGTCGGAGGCGACTGGCAACGCGGGCGCGGAGGGGGATCAGTGCGAGCCCGATCAGGGCAATGATCCAGAGAGGCACGGCACGGGCGTAGCAGAAGAGGGTGCTGGCCGCGCAGATATGCTGAGATACAGCAGACGGGATCATGGAGGCGCCAGAGGGCGAAGTCGAGACGGTCGGGTCTTTAAGAGGAGCCGAGGTTCGGATGCGCAGGGGAGAAAATTATGGGGAGAGCGGGAGTTGCGGGTTTGGCGAGGTTGGTGGGGGGCCTCAACAAGTCCGTCGTCCATGTCCATGGTTGGAAGTTCCTGGACATGCACCATTACACATCGCCGTCAGCATCAGCACTTGTTCCCAGGCTTCTCGACCGGGTACTTGTCCAGCGCCTCGTACCACAGCAGGGCACTGCCGATGGTGAAGGCGAACGACGCCCAGGTCAGGGTCAGCTCGCTCTGGTAGGCACACCAGCTCTTGGTGCAGTAGCCCAGCGCTGCCGCCAGCGTCCAGCCGACGGAGCCGATCATGTTCCACAGGCCAATGTGCCAGCCCAGCAGGTGCGGCGCGGGCGTGTACCAGTTGGGCTGCGTCTCGATCAGGTACAGCGCTGACGACACGACGAAGAGGACGCCGCCCACCAGGTACGTCAGCCAGTAGATGCCGCGCGCCTCGCCCAGCGTCATGTTGGAGTAGATGCCTGGCAGCGAGCAGATGCCCGACACGTAGAAGATGGTCGCCCCCAGCACCATGGCGGCCGACCCCAGGAAGCCGATCTCGTGCACGTAGTGCGTGCGGAACTCCTCCCACGACGGCCACCAGCTCCACCGCCGCCCAGGCTGTGGCCGTCGCAGAGGCTCCCCCAGACGGCCGCGCTGGTGGTGGTGCTTGCACCGATGTACGTCCTGGTGGGCCACCATCACCTTGTCGCCGAGCTGCGTGGTGCTGTCCATGTTGCTCTCCAGGTCCGACGACCCGCTGTTGCCGCTGTCGGCATTGTGGTGGAAGGCCTCGTACAGCGCCCAGCCGAAGCACCCCGTCTGGTTCTCGTTGCAGGCCTCGAAGACGAGCAGCACCGCCCCGATCTGGAACAGTGTGGCGCCCACAAAGGCCGTGACGCCGCCCGCCACCTTCGACTCGCCGGGGAACTTGGACGACGGGGCCACGAGCGGGAGCCACGAGAAGAGCCCGCAGGCAATGAAGATCATGCAGCCGATGGTGAAGGAGACGCCCACCAGCCACGAGACATCCCAGTACGGATACTCGGTGGCCATGCGGCGTAGACCCCGCAGGACGGCCCGGAGGGTCGTCGTGGGAGCAGCGCCGCCCTTCTGCTTCTCAGGGTCGATGACGAGAGCATGTCTTCCTGTTGCGCGAGCAAGTTAGTGCTGTCCCAATGCAGATTGTGCAGTACATCCTGCACCCATAGCTCACCTTTTCTGTTATCTCGAGAGCGCCACTGGATCTCGGTGCCTGGCAGGAAGACATCGGCGCCGGGTTCAGCCTCGGCCGCTGTAGGTTTCCAGTCCTTCTGTGCCGACTTCTTGATTCGGAAGCGCGCGCTGGTCGGGTTGAAGAAGGACAGAGGACCTTTGACGGTATCGCGGATGAGGTGGATGTTGTGGTTGTCGAGGAAGGGCTCGCGCCGAGCGGTAAAGATCTTGTTACGAGGCTTGCTAGACATGGTGGCACTAGCAGTTGTCCAAATGAGGACTTAGAACAATGACTGTTGCGGCAAGATTGGCGAAGCGGAAAACATCAATCAATGGTCTCGAGAGCCATGAAGCTCCCTCATCGCTCCCTCATCGTGACTCCAGCATTCGCGTTCTAGCCGCTTCCGTACAATGCTTCCAGTTTGAGCGCTGCTCCACTGTACCCGTTCCCCAGACTCACACCACAACCACCACAACCACCACTGCTCACAGCGTTCCGTAGCGCAGCGCTACTACCTAGGTAGATTCCAGCTTGTTACGTCAATGGATGATCTTCATTACTCACGCTCAAAGTCTAATGTTGGGACAAATTTCCGTCCACGGCTAGAGTCCTCTAAGCAACAATCAAGCCATATCCAGAGTGAGCGTCTAATCATCTATCCAAATGGAACTCCACACGTTACAGGTCAAACCCCTCAACAATCACCAACCAACACCCTCAGCTCCTCCTCTAGTGTCTGGGGTAGCTTCAACGAGCTCTCCTCGGAGCATTGCACCCTGCTTTCCGTAATCTCCCACTCAAGCGGGACTTGCACAACCCCCTCCGTCTTCCCAAGGATTCTCTCAGCAACCGCAATGCCACATCGGGCTGCCACCGGCATCCCGTGGCCCGTGTATCCCGCGCTGATCCACAATCCCCCGGGACCGTCCCCAGCTGCCCCGTCCGCTCCACCCCCTAGTCCCTCCGGCACCCGTCCAACCCAGGGATTTTTGTCCGCAGAGTACCCCATTATTCCTGTCCACTCGTACTCTGCCTTCAGTGAAGGGGGGTCCGACCGGGACAGCTGGAGCGTCGAGCGTAGTGCCGCGCGCAGCCTGGTGCCCACCCGGCTGTCGACCTGGTCGTCCCTCGACACGCCCTCACCGCCATCCGCGACGCACAACCTCTCGCCACCAAGGATCAGCTCCCCCGACGGCCGCTGCACAAGGTAGTCGTCACTCTCACCAGAATCGCCCTCCTGTCGCACCGTCCACACGTGCGTGTGCTGCAGCGGGATACTGCCCTCCGGCGGCGACAGGGCGCAGACCTGGCCCCTGACGGGGTTGATGATGCGGGTGAGCTGCGGGAGAAGGCGGGACGTGTAGGCGTTTGTAGCGAGAACCACATGCGATGCCGCGACCTGGCCCCTCTCGGTGTGGACGATCCATCCGCGGTCGCGCCGCTGGAGGTGGACCACGGGGGTCTGCGTCTGCAGGTTGAATGCGACGGCGGGCTGCTCCAGAAGAAGCCTCTCCAGCACCCAGCACACCAGCTTGTAGGGCCAGCACTTAGCCGCGCAGTCCTGAACCACGGCTGCCACGGCGTGGTCGTCCCTCAGACGCAGCCGGCGTAGCTCCTCGCCATCTGTGATGAGGTGTACCCTGCGTGCCAGATCTGGGTGCGAGATGCGCAGCTGCTCGATGCGTCTCTTAGTGAGGGATAGCACCTCATGGGAGGTTATTGAGTGGACACCTCCCGTCGTCTCCCAGGAGCAGGGGATGCTGTTCTCCTGGATGAGAGTGCTGATCAAGTTGAATGTATCCAACTCGAAGCGGGCAATATGCGGCTCCGCAAGATATATCAAGGGCTGGCAGTGGCCGCCGTTCTACTACCCGTCAGCTCCACTCACGCAGCGCTGGTGAGGGTGGTGGTAATGGTTTGGGAACGCACTCTTCCGGTGGCGCCCCAGCAGGCCTCTCTGGCCTCGAGCATCAGCACCTGCCGCCCGCCGCGGACAAGCTCTCGCGCCGCGAAGGTACCAGTGATGCCGCTTCCTATGACCACGACATCTGTCTGGGCGGGCAGATCTGGGGTCGTGCGGTGCCCTAGGAGAAGGCGGGATGGCTCCTTATGCCAGTACGAAGCGGTGCTCTCCTTGCTGGGCAGGTCAGACTGCCCAGGCAGGAGCTTAGTGCCTGTCATGCCGTTTGCTGGCTGGCAGAGAGGCGTATGAGATGAAATGATTGAAACTGTGCGTCTAACCGATGAATAAACGGCAGTACTGAATCTCAGGGCGATGGCTTGTCCAATTTCCCCAGTGGCATCTGTGTCAGCAGGAGGAGGAGGTGGACGTTGGTCACATTGGTGGTTGGGCTGCGCTGGAGCAACGCACCAGAGGCTCCAGACAAGACCCCCTTCCCTCCTTCCTTCCTTGCTCACCGACACCGGGTAAATAAATATCTTACGGGGGGGGGTTACCCTATGAAGGATTTTCTGCTCAATTTGAATTTTGACATATCGTCCGCCGTATTGCCGTATTCCTCTCCACCTGACTTGGACTCTCGTGATTCTCCTCCCCAGCAATCGCCAAAAATCCAACTTGACTCCATCATCGCCAGCATCAATCATGTAAATTGCGCATCTCTAATGTCCAGTTAGCCATCGACTGACCAGCGACCGCTCACAGTCAGGCTCAGGAACAGTACCAGCCACCCAAGGTGGGTTCAACCCTATCAAGAAGAAGCCTCGCGCCGCGCTTCATAGCCCGGCATTATCATATGCGGAGCGATGCCCTCATCCTCCATCAAGTTTTATCAACGCACCATGTGTGAATTGGCTTCTACTAGGCTGCGGTCCCCAGCAAAACACCTCACACCACCACTGACACCCGTGGTTCTCGACTTGCTTGCTACCTCTGGCCATCTCTTCCCAGGGCACTCCATAGCAGCTAGGATTCTCTTCTATCGAACAATATCGGAATGACTACAGTTCTGGCATAGCATGAACCAGCTGGACGATTGACCAGACTGGCAAAGTTGCCGGTGCCAAACCTCCGGGCTACCCGCCACTCCATCCAGCTTCGACTTGGTCCGTGAAGGAAAACTTGTCAGAGTTTTCAATCAATTGGGCTCGGGAGCTCCCCCGTGTAGCTTAATAGCAGTCACCACTGAATTAGAAGAACCGGGGGCCACAAAATTCACCACGCCGACCCGCCGTCTATCCGCAGCTGGGGCCCAATTTACCTTCGCGGCACGGCGACGGATCAGTGTCAATTTCTAGTGTCATTGGCGAAAATCGAGCTCCAAAGCTCAAAGTAGTAGATAGTAGCTACTTTTCCCGCAACGGCGGAAGTATGGCCAAAGTCAATACCATATTGCGCCCACTAACCGTCCAACCGTCGGATCTCTCGGTCAGCCGCTGCCAATGACATACTGCAGACCAGTGTGGGAGCCTCGAAGCTTCAAGGTTTTCTCTCTCTAGTAGAGGATGGGTGAGAAGATATGTTATTGATATAAGGCAATGGCCGCCTGGAAGCATCAACGATCTCTAGTTTTCCCTCTTGCACACCATTGGCGTTTATTTGGTAAGACGGCTCAGCTGTTGTGAAGCAAACTGCAGCGTGCCACGTTACATAGACCAAGCTTGACCTGCCCGTCATGTTCTCCCGGCTCCACAACCGGCGCCCCCACAGGGAACGGGATCCCGAGGCCGGCACCGCCGGTGTTGGCGGGAACCCCGGCCGAGGCAGCGTCTCGCTCACCGAGGGAAGCGACAACCTGAGCGAATACACCGCCCTCGAACGCTACATCAGCACCTACCGCGAGAAGGAGCCGGGTGCGGATGAGGCGGAGAAAAAAGGCAAGAAGCCATGGTGGAAGTTCTGGCAGACGCCGGCCAACATCGAGCCCCAGCACCAGCCCAGACCTCCCGGCGCAGGGACGCCCCCCGAGTGGATTGACACGGACATCAGGACGGGCATCCGCTCCGACCAGGTCGAGGAGCGGCGCAAGGCTACTGGGTGGAACGAGCTGATGGCCGAGAAAGAGAACCTGATTACCAAGTTCCTTGGCTACTTTACCGGCCCCATTCTCTACGGTGAGTGATTCTGGTCCTTTCCCCCTTGACAGCCTGGTATGCTAATGAATACCCCCAGTCATGGAGGTGGCCGCCCTGCTGGCCGTCGGTCTCGGCGACTGGGTCGATTTTGGCGTCATCCTGGCCATTCTGCTCCTCAATGCCTTTGTCGGCTTCTACCAAGAGAAGCAGGCCGCCGACGTCGTCGCTAGTCTCAAGGGCGACATTGCCATGCGCACCATTGTCGTCCGGGACGGCCAAAGGATGAACATCCTTGCCCGGGAGCTGGTTGTTGGTGACATTGTGAGTGCCGCCAACTTCTCTCGCATCAGCTCTACATTCTTCTAATAAAGGTCACTCCCGCCAGGTCATCATCCAAGAGGGAGACACTGTCCCCGCTGACGCCCGCCTCATCTGCGACTTTGATCACCCCGAGGAAGCTGAGATCTACAAGCGACTTCTCGCCGAGAACAAGCTTGGCCACGACCAGGAAGAAGAGGACCAGGGCCCCGACGAGGAAAAGGGAGAAGGGGAAGAGGACCTCGGGGAGTCCCATGACGCCCGTCAGGGTTCCCAAGACGCCCGCCGTGGCTCCGTATACATCATGATGCAACACCGCAACCGCCCCCTTGTCGCTGTCGACCAGTCTGCCATCACTGGAGAGTCTCTGGCCGTCGACAAGTACATGGGCGACACGGTCTACTATACGACGGGCTGCAAGCGCGGCAAGTCCTACGCCGTCGTCACCGCCACGGCCAAGGAGTCCTTTGTTGGTCGCACCGCCGACCTCGTCCAGGGTGCCAAGGACCAGGGCCACTTCAAGGCCGTCATGGACAAGATTGGAACCGCTCTCTTGATTCTCGTCATGTTCTGGATCCTCGCCGCCTGGATTGGCGGCTTCTTCCGCCACATCGGCGTCACCAAGCCCGGATCCCAGAACCTGCTTCACTACGCCTTGATCCTTGCCATCATCGGTGTGCCAGTTGGTTTGCCCGTCGTCACGACCACGACGCTCGCCGTCGGAGCCGCCTATCTCGCCAAGCAGAAGGCAATTGTCCAGAAGCTGACAGCCATTGAGTCTCTTGCCGTAGGTTGAATGTTTACCCTTCACAGGCTAGACGATATGTTAACTCGTGCAATAGGGAGTCGACATCCTCTGCTCTGACAAGACGGGCACCCTTACAGCCAACAAACTGAGCATGCGCGAGCCCTGGGTCGCCGAGGGCCAGAGCGTTGACTGGCTCATGGCCGTTTCGGCCCTCGCCTCATCGCACAACACAAAGTCCCTCGATCCCATCGACAAGGTCACCATCCTCACCTTGAAGCGCTATCCGCGCGCCCGTGAGATCCTACAAGAGGGCTGGACCACGGACAAGTTCACTCCCTTCGACCCCGTCTCCAAGCGCATCACGGCCGTCTGCCGCCTCGGCAAGGACAAGTACGTGTGCGCCAAGGGCGCGCCCCGAGCCATCCTCAAACTAGCCGACCCTAGCGAGGACATTGCCAACGTCTACAAAGATAAAGCCCAGGAGTTTGCCCGCCGTGGATTCCGCTCCCTCGGCGTGGCCGTCAAGAAGAATGACGGGCCATGGGTCCTGTTGGGCCTGCTGTCCATGTTTGACCCTCCGCGCGAGGACACGGCCCAGACCATCCTTGAGGCCTCGCAGCTAGGCGTCCCTGTCAAGATGCTGACGGGTGACGCCATTGCCATTGCCAAGGAGACGTGCAAAATGCTCGTCCTCGGCACCAAGGTCTACAACTCCGAGAAGCTCATCCACGGCGGCCTGTCCGGAAGTGTCCAGCACGACTTTATCGAACGCGCTGATGGTTTCGCCGAGGTCTTTCCCGAGCACAAGTAAGTCCTCTTTCTGATTTTCTGATCTTCTGGTCAACCCTTTTCGAATCCACCTGCTGACTCAATACCCAGGTATGCCGTTGTCGAGATGCTGCAGCAGAGAGGCCACTTGACGGCCATGACGGGCGACGGCGTCAACGACGCCCCCTCGCTCAAGAAGGCCGACTGTGGTATCGCCGTCCAGGGCGCAAGTGAGGCTGCCCAGGCTGCCGCCGACATTGTATTCCTGGCCCCCGGCCTCAGCACCATTGTCCTCGCCATCAAGACGAGTCGCCAGATCTTCCAGCGCATGAAGAGCTACGTTCAGTACCGGATTGCCCTCTGCCTGCATCTCGAGATCTACCTTACCCTCTCCATGATCATCCTCAACGAGACTATCCGCGCCGACCTCATCGTCTTCATCGCGCTGTTCGCCGACCTGGCCACCGTCGCTGTCGCCTACGACAACGCCTACTGGGACCCACGCCCGGTCGAGTGGCAGCTGTCCAAGATCTGGGTCGTCAGCGTCATCCTTGGCGTGCTCCTCGCCCTCGGCACATGGGTCGCCCGCGCCACCATGTTCCTCCCCGACGGCGGCATCGTCCATAATTTTGGCTCCGTTCAGGAGGTCCTCTTCCTCGAGGTCGCCCTGACCGAGAACTGGCTCATCTTCGTCACCCGCGGCGGACGCACCTGGCCCTCGTGGCAGCTCGTCGGCGCTATCTTCGGCGTCGACGTCATCGCCACCCTCTTCTGTCTCTTCGGCTGGCTGTCCGGCCACCCTCAGCCCACCAACCCCCCCACCCAATTCCACCAGCGCCGCGACGGCTGGACCGACATTGTCACCGTCGTCCTCATCTGGCTCTACTCCTTTGGTGTCACCGTCTTCATCGCCATCATCTACCTCATCCTCAACAAGATCACCTGGCTCAACGACCTCGGCCGCAAGGACCGGAGCAAGAAGGACACCTTTGTCGAAGACTTCCTCGCCCAGCTCCAGAAGCTCGCCGTCGAGCACGAGGTTGATCAAAAAACAGGCCGCGAGCGCTACATCTTGGCCGAGAAGGCCGCCGAGGAAGAGGAGGAGCTGTAGAGGTTCTCATAGAAGTTCTCAACAAGCAATGGGGTCCGGGGAGTGGCTTGAATGTATTTCTCTGTGCTGTGTTTCATATGTGTACTAGGTACTGTGTGTATTCAGATGCATATCTGTGTAAAGTTCGTGTTTGTGAACTACCTCATGCATTGTAGTGTTTCGGTGTCTCGCTTTTGTTGCGAATCACTCGCCAAACCCGTGGGACAAGAGATTCAGCCAGCCATTCATCCTTGGCCTGTCTCTCCCTCGTCTCTGTAAACAGGTGTAATCTCAATGGGTTCAGCTCGACAATTTGTCAACCACAAGTGAAGCATCATATGTTCAGTTTCTATCATTTTTTTTCTACTAGTACTTTATACCATACAAGTACACAGGAAATAGACTTCAAAGACTGTGCGGAGGTGCTCAACAAGCCATCCTCCAAGCAGACTGCGCATGCGTTATCGTAACAATGCCAGATCATACCATGTTCATACCGTTTCCTCGTGAGAATCATGAGCCAAAGACCAAAACCCAACCTCTGGCGCCGACAAGATCCATGACAACAGCGTACGCCTACCCCTTCCGGTATCCATATACTATACACAATTCCGATTGCGATAGAAACGTGTAAACTCTCAAGCAACCGCAGACCCGTCGCTCTTCTTCCATCAACCGCTGACTTCTCCGCAACGCATTTCAACGAAATAGTCAGGTTGCCAAAACTGTCGCAAAATGACCCGTCATTACACTTCGAGCGTGAAGACCCCGCCTGATCCTGTAACACTCAGGCGTTGAGGTCGCAGCATGGTGGTACAGGATGCTCCATGTCGCCAAACGGATAACCCATGGAGATCAAACCTCTTGCAACTTCTTCCAATTCGCCTTCCCAAGGTATACATTCAAGCCGTGTCGGCCTCATTTCTCTTTCCAGCATAGCGTTTCAACAATTCCAACGCCCAGACGAGTTTATATAGTTTGCCAACTCGACTTCTTATCTCTTGAGGTATCCGGAATCCACCGTCGTCTCATACCCCCGTCATTTCGGTGTCGACAACCTCCACAACGGGCGGGGACTCGGTTTCGACTGGGCCCCAACGCCCTTCGAAAATAGTCGCCGGGGCCGTACGTCGCTGTGCGATCCATTGCAGACTACCAAGGCTAAGCAGTTGGCTAGCAGTTGGTCTGTCTTGCATGTTGCTGGACATCATCCAGCTAATTATGGAGCGCAGCGACTCAGGGTTTGCCGCATCTTCCATGAAAGCAGGCGGCTCGAGCAACTCGGAGCGCTTGTGGGTTCCGAAAAGGTCCCCAGCATCATGAGTACGATCAGGTTCGTACTCGTCGTTATAGAGGCCACTGCGATGGGGGTTCGTCTCGCAGGAGGCAGTCCACGCCAAGCTTGGCACACCCGAGAAATCTCCCGACCGGAGCTTGTGCCAGTCCTCGCCGTTTCCAGGAATCTCAACATTGGCAATGGCCTCAAATATGATCATTCCCAATGAGAAGATGTCAGACGAGCACCCAAATCCTCCTTGAAGCATCTCAGGTGCCATATACTCGCGGTCACCCTCGGTGTCAAGGGGGAGCGTGTCAGAAAGCGACCGAGCGAGCCCAAAGTCGCCAATCTTCAGCGCCCCCTCAAACGTGACAAACACGTTGGCCGGTTTCATATCTAAATGCATGAAACCAGCGTCGTGAATTTCCTTCAAGCCCTACAGATGTGTTAGCGTGGGCTTTTTCTGACAACATGAGGTTGCTTACCAAGGTCAGATCCAGGAGAATCTTGAAGATGCAAAAGTCATCCAGACGACCGAAGAATCCTTCTCGAGAGTAAAAGTCCTTCAGACTTCCATTCTCGCAAAATTCAGTCTGAATGTACAAGTGGTCCTCTGCTTCCCAGTCTGTCATGTACTGGACAACATGCTCAGCATGGCCCAGGGCTTGGAGTATCCGAGCCTCCTTTAGTTTCCTCTCTTTATCTCCAGCGCCGCGATAGGGGTGCTTGGATTTCTTGACGACGAAAACACCACCCTTTCCGGGAGTCGAAGTCGAATCCTGATGCCTGACGGTACCTGGAGACTCGTGTGGGTCGAGATGGCGATTCCGCTCTTTCACACGATAAACTATCGAAAATTCGCCGTCCCCAATCTTCATCACATCATCAAACAGACGTTGCAGATTAGGCTCAATATTGTGATCTCCAAACTTGCTCTCATCATGAATTGGCGTTGAAAACAGAGTGGTCGACGACCGGAAATCACGTTCCGTAGTTGGTGTAGCCGGGGGAACACCGCTATTGTCGCCTAAACCGCCGAAAACACTAGGATGAGACGCAGGCAGCTGGCCTGTATTCTCAGGGAAAGACAGCTCCAGTGGTGTTGGAGGGCTAGGCGTCATCCCGGCGGGACTTGCTGGACCAACTTCAGATATCTTAGCAAAATTTTCCTTCAAAGGTGGCTTCGAATTATACTTACAGTTTGGTTGTCGCAGTGGTGGTGGGCGAATGGCCGAGATAAAGGGCCCGTCCCTAGGGCCAAGGCTCTTGCGGTTGGCACTAGGACTGTCGAATGGCTCATCTCCTCCCTGTTCGCTCTGCTCACTGAGATTGCTCAGGTTGCTAAAGCTTGGGGTCATGCCATTCCTAGTAGGGGTCGGGGGGTGCCCAAATACTGAGACTGGTTCATTGATTTCATCGAACAGGCTCATGTCGCCATCGAAGTCGTGGACTTTGTCTTGAGTGTTGGGCTGCCGACGGTCAAAGATCGAATGGCCTTGTCCAGAATTTTCCGTTGGCGGTTGAAACGTGAGAGAAGAGATCCCACCAAAAGAATTGCGGTTGTTACCTCTATTCTTCTTCGCGCTGATGGGTGTGCCGGCTGTGGGATACGTATTGAAGCGATCTGATGGCCTTTTCCATGGCTTGCAAGGTGTGTCCGGAGGCACGAGCTTCTTCTCCGAGTGTTCTGGGTTCCGGTTAACCTTGGAGATCAAACCAGTCGATCCGAAAGCCCCTTGATAGAGGAGAGATCCCGGGTTTGGGGTCGCCTGTCCCAGCACTGAATGTGCAGCGGTGGGTCGTTCGGCACCAAGGGGGAGAGAACGTGAGAAAGGGTGAGAAATGAAGTTGCTAGGTGGGGGTGCAGGGATATAGTTCGGAGTCTCTTCTGTCAAGCTGTTTCCAGAAGAGGAGGCGCTCAACGTCTGAATCTGCGAGAGCGGGTGATGTCCTGAAGCATTTCGCGTCTCTGCTGACTGGAAATTTGGATTTGCCAAAGTGCTAGAAGCAAAGAAACAACCGCCATTTGGCACATCAAATTGATTGCCCGCCACAGGAGCTCGAGGCCTGGCTGGTGTTGAGGCGACGTTGGAATCCATCTGGGCGAGCTGACGCTGACCAGCACGCCTTCCCCAGGAGCTCTTATCACCGATGCGTGGGAGCATTGTTGATCTTCGTAGAGATGAGGAACGTTTGGGAGGTGCTAGTAATGGTGTCGGCGGTGCTGCCTGGAACTCCCGATAGTGTTCAGAGCGGTTGATGTTGGTCATTTCCAGCTCCCGGCTTGTGTCCTCATGGATTTTAAAGCCAGTGGTTGTAAGGTTAGAGCCAAAAATGCCACGCTCAGCACTTTGCTCAAGACTCGACGCGCCGTGCATGCTCCGTCGCTTAGGTACCGGACTTCCCTGATACGGCTGGTCGAGGTTCATCATGGCATCATTCCGCTTGAGTCCAGTGGCGCTCAAGGCAATAGAGTCGCTTTTAGCGTCTAGCGCTTTCAAAAAGGCGTTTTCTGAAGAACCGGACACGTCAAGATGTAGACTATGTCGCGAAGGCTTGTCACTGCTCTGAGGTTGTATAGGGACAGGACTTGTTGGGCTTGTTGGGACCTCGGTGTTTTCTTGCTCCAAGGAGAGCTCGGTTGTTGCCAAGAACAACGCGCTTGATTGTTGCGCAGCAGCGTTTCCCTGATCCGGGGTAACGTTCAACGCTCGTCGCAATGGGCTCTTCGGCGATACGCGGGCTCGGGCAATCTGTCGCGATGGAGACAACGTTCTCGCGGACTTGACGGATCTTAGTGACAATTTGGTGCTTGACCGGAGTGGCGTGAACGCTGGAGATTGAGAGGTATTGGAGCTAGTGGTAAAGTTTGCCGCCGGCGGTGCAGTCTGAGCATGTATTGAAGAAAAGGAGTGGTCGTGAAGCCGATTCTGCGGTGTCAAGCGGTAGCGCCTGCAGGGTGATTGTGGTGAAGGTGGTGTCGAACCGTCAGGTTTGCGGGAGGCTGAGCGGGATAGAAATCGCGATGGGGATCTGGAGATGGACCGTCTCAGAGAGCGGACAGCCGAGGTCATGTCTATTTGGTGAGCGTGTGTGGGTGAAGGCAGCGCGAAGGCACTGCCGCCACGATCGGGGAGAGACATGGCTGGCGTGGGAGGAATGTAATTGTTGACAATGGCCGTTTCTCAGGGAACGTGGGAGGGTTCCAGCACGTCTGATGACCACCAAGTCAGAAGGTAGGTATATGTGAAGCTAGTCTTGGGACCTGTTTCAAGAGGTTCAGAAGGTTCGTCGAGCTGCCGAGGGAAAGGCAAAAGTGGCGGATCACAGCGCGGCACTGCAACGCAAGGCCAAAAGTGCTGTAGGATGATGTGTGGCCGAGGTGAAGTTGAGGTGAAGGCGAAAATCCCGAAGGTTGGATAAAGGCGGATGAGAGGTGTTTGCGTGGTCTGGGTCGCCTGATGCAGCAAATCGCTGAGGAAGTCCTGCCAAAAAGGGCCAATCTAGACCATGGTTCGATTAACGGTGAGGCCGAGGCAGGTACGATGCCCAGGACGAGAGTCTCTCTCCGCAGCGTCTGAAGCCTCGCACCTTCCAGTCGGGTGGCCTGGCGGGTCACACGCCGTCAGATCGTCTTGCTGGAATGCGGCAGGAAGGCGCCGAAGGGTGAAGATTAACACGGCGATGTGCGTGTCGTTGATCAGGTAGTGGCTAGGCGCATAAGTCAATTACCGAAGTAAACAAAGGCCATCATCCCCCATCAAAATTGAAGACTGTTCAACAAGGCGCTTTCTTGACCGTGCGTTGTTGCGCTCTTCTGCGCGGGGCGCGTCGATACGTTGGATGTTGTTCAGGTAGCAGTTTAAGTCGTACCTTCCTAAAGGCCAGTTGCTCCGTTTGCGCCTGCGTGGCCAAATCCTTTCTCTCCCGGACACTCAGGTCCACACTCCTTCACTTCAGCAGTCGATGGAAGGAACCCCTCATGACATGGCGTGGATCTGCTTGGTTGGACGCTTTGTTTGGGGCAAATCGTCTGGGGCTTTGACTCAGAACAACAAAGTCAGCGCCAAAGTGGCAAAACAGCGCGCCCTCCCAACGTGCTCAGGAGACGCTCAGGAATGATGGGAAAAAAAAAAAAAAAAAAAGTTGGCAGAACAAAGAGGGTGTGGGAGGATGTGACGACCGTAGGTCTACGTGCTTGAAGGAGCTGGTCAATCAATCAGTCTGACACGGCAAAGGCGAGACAGGAGGCCAAATGTCCCATCTGAGCTCGACGCGGGTATGGGTCCTCTTCCAGCCCACGACCATTTTTGTGGGCAGGCGCGCGCAGTCGCGCGCAGATGGAGGTGACGCATTTGTTTACAGGTTTTCCTGTTTGGGATTAGCGTCTCAATTCGACGCGTTGCTAATCCCTGTCACGCGACACCGCACTTAACGACGGCGTGGCCTCCACTCGTTCATCGCCTCGCCAAAAGTTGGGCTCAACGGAGACATGGCATTCCTGCCTGGCTAAGTATCTACGACGAAATACAAACTGCGCTTACACAACGAAAAGAAGCTGAGTGAGCAGCTGACCGATGCACTTGATGCTGCGACGAGGAAACTTCAAACAAGACATTATGAGGCTTTGGTGAGTGTTTTCCCATGTGATATTTTTGTTTACGTGCCCACCTCTCCGTACATGACGCGCCCGTCCTGTTTTTGTCCACCTAAGCCACCTTATCCTTGTCCAGAAGCTTTGGCCATGACACATCGGCGGTGGAGCAAAGATAGCCAGGGTCTTTGCGCTTCCCCTGACAGAAGACTCTGCAACGGAGGGGCCTGGACAGTCTGCACTTTGCTGATCAAACGGCAGACTCTGACCGCCTCACAGCCTATCATGTTCTCATCCAGCTCCTGTTTCAGCGAAACAAGCAAGTCTGCTGCATCTGGCGGGAAAGTTCAAGCGCGTATGTACGAGGAGTCAGTACGCACGAGCTTCGGAGAGATCCGCCGTTCCTGAAAGGATCGAAGAGCTTGTGAGATCTAGTACTCGTACCTGCATACACTACTTCGTACGAGGTAGTAGTACGAAGTACTACGGATGCAGTAGGTGGGCATTTGGAGAAATCAACGCGCCCAGACGCCACCAGTTCGCATGTGCATGATAGTAATACTACAGCAACTCGTGATTGTTGCCATTAGCATGGTCCGTGGCCTGAAAGAACCGATCTGCGTCAACTCTGGAGGGGACTGTGATGGACGCTGAACCCATGTCTCGGGGTGGACGTGATATGGGCGCTGAGTCCATGTCTGGAGATGCCATCACAAGTTCAGCACGGTCCCCAGTTCTCTCAACGGCGCTCAGGCCTCGGGACCAGGGGCTCAAACCCTCCGACCGACCCTCGTCCCCGTCGGTGATAGTACCAGAAGCGCCTCTCTGATCAAAACAACAGTAGAAACAAAAACAATTCGACGCGCTCTCTCCCCACCAGTTTGCCATCTAGAGCGTGCGATTAATTTGGCCCATCTAGCAAATTAACGGCCCTTCATGCTGACCGCCCATGTCATTTCGCCTGCATGTCCGGGGCTCCGTGAGTTCCGCAAGGGACCATAACAAGGACCACAAGCCTCAAGCCCTCAAGGTTGACGCGAACGCTCGGGAGCCCCGCCGGCTGCCTAGCCGAGCACGCCAGTCTCCCGCTCCCGTCAACCGTGGTCCTGGGCTTCTGTTCCACCGCCACACTGCGGGCACCACTCGTTGGTCGGATCATTATCGTATCGTACGAGTATCTGATCTTGTGAGCTTGAGAATCACCGTTCTACCGGCATCATCGGCATCTACATGCAGTAAATATTGAGGAATTACACGCATATCGGCGCAAAACTAGTTTTATGACATACACACCTCTATTGAAATGATTTTTGTTAGCTCAGCAGGCGTAATATCGGTCATGATGGTTTCCCAATGGAGAACCACATCCATGTGTGAGCACTTACATGATACTCTCAAACCCATTTATTCTATTACACCCCAACCACTTTCTATAAATTCTAAAAATTTCGGAGGGGGAGGGAAATAAATTTGAGCTATCCCACCATTTATTATATTATCACTTGCGATGCTCTCATGATTCCAAGAATGCTCAAACTCGGGGTGACAGGCGGGGTCCCTAGGGTAGGGCTTCAAATCAAGCTTAGGAAACCGCTCCCCTCCCCCATTGAGCCCCGCCAAGTGAACTCCACAAACGTCTGAACCTGCAAAAAATATTGAGCACCTCAGGTCGCGCTTCACCTCACTGGACGTGTTTCTCCTCGTGCGTGATTCAGACACTCACCCTGTCGGACCCAACAATGACTAGAATGACAGAGAAATGAAACAAGACCAACGTTATTAGAATATGCTCGTCCAAAGGGACAGCCACTGACTGACGCACCATTCAGGGCTGTGTGTTGCGTCCCACCGTTCTGGTACTATCCGTACTCATGCCGCTTGTTGTGGCGGTCAGGACGCGCTACGAGCCACTTGCATGGCGCTCACCTCCCCCCGGGGGGGAGGGGGAGGGGGGAAAGAGGGGAGATGGCCATAGCACCAACCTCCATACTTGTGCTAGCACTCTCTGAAGGCCTTCTACCGCCTGGTGTAGGGTTTTGGGTGTGTGGACGGAACGCTGGCCAAAACGGTGAAATCGAGGGGAACATGAGGCAAAACGTGGCGATGGAATTCAGAGACTTCCCTACCCTGACTAGGGTGGCACGGCCTTTTTCAACGCTCTCAGTATTCCATTGACATCATATCCTGGCAGATCAGGGGTGCCAGTGCCACTGGGGAACCCCATCTCCTTTCAATTGTGCCTGTTGTCTGCCGCGCTGCACCCATCGTCACCTTGGGCCATCGTT
This sequence comes from Amphichorda felina, assembly GCA_016490725.1. NCBI lineage: Eukaryota > Fungi > Ascomycota > Sordariomycetes > Hypocreales > Bionectriaceae > Amphichorda > Amphichorda felina. The sequence goes on from JAEMHR010000153.1 coordinate 49,948, forward strand.
TCCGACTAGGTATAGTCTTGATGACGTACGTGCTGCCTCCTGGTGTATCAAAACGGCTCCGGGATTTTTCTGCTTCTGTCCGTTTGCACGGCGCTACCATTGTGGAGGAGATTTGTGTAGACTGCATAGCCTGACATGTCCTCCACGTTGGCGGGTAAGCTTCGCGATCCGTACCAAAACGTCCTGCGAAGCCTCTGGAGATGGAGTGTCTCCCACTTCATTTATCAGTCGAGTCCAGCTGGAATTATGGTAAAAATACCATTATACTTTTGACGTGGGTGCTTCGAACATGCTTCGTTTGTTCACTTCTTCTGGTCATGAGCTCTTCCTTCAGTTTGGTTGGGACATGCCATGACAGGACTTCCAAGCATATGAGATGCACAAAAATCAGCGACCGTAGGCGATGACACTGGAAATCGGCTATGTATTCTCAGCTTGTCAGATACTCCGGCTTTCTCTGTAGATGAACGTCTATAGATACGGATACGAATACACTGTATATAAGATGAGACACAATGTCCCAGTCAGTAGAGCTCCATCTTCTCGAGGTGGATGAGACCGTTAGGGGGCTAGATGTCGCGTCAGCGTTAGACCTTTTCCGGGGAGAAGTTTCATTGTCGCCACTCACTGGCACAAACTGGCGCAGCTTCACACCCGCCTGTCGGAACACCTCGGCAGTCTCCTTGTCCATGCTGTACCCGTGGTTGTACACCACCTCGCTGATGCCGACCTGGCAGATCTTGATGCTGCACGTCAGGCACGGGCACGTGTCGCAGTACAGCACCGCGCCCTCGCGGATCCTCTCCCTGCCGGCCTCTAGCAGGGCATTCTCCTCGGCATGGATGCACAGGCACGTGGCCAGGCCGACGCCCGAGGAGTTACCGTCGTTGCAGCGGGGGCAGCCGCCCTCGCCGCAGTTGCGCAGCCCGCGCGGCGTGCCGTTGTATCCCGTGCTGATAACGCGGCGCTCGCGGCCGACGAGGACGCAGCCCACGCGGCGCTTCATGCAGTTGGAGCGCTGGGCGGCAAGCGACGCGAGGGCCATGAAGTACGTGTCCCAGGAAGGCCGCAGGCGGTCCGGGTTGGGGATGTCGAGCTTGCCGAGGGTGGCGTACAGGTGGGCGAGGGAGGACGACGTGTTGAGGAGGCGGACGGTGGCGCGCGAGATGAGAGGCTGTAGGCCCTTGTGGGCATCGTACAGATGATCGTCGTTGCGGGTGACAAAGTCCTCGAGGCTGATGTCCGAGTCGGACGGGCGGTTGGAGCGGTGCTTGAAACGGCGCCAGCGGACCGTCAATGGTGCGTCGATGGAGATGAGAAGGAAGAATGGGCGGCTGAGAAAGACGTCGAGGACAGTCTCTGTCGGGATGTCGACGGTGACATACCGGCTCCTCCAGCGCTTGGTGACAAACTCGAGCAGTTCTTCGGCCGTGGAAAAGGTGTGGGCCTGAGGATCTGGGCGTAGGGCGAGCGAGGATGAGTCGGGCCCTGATTTAGGGCCGTTGTTGGTGGTGAGGGCGCTGGAGCTTAGGGCTCCAGTGAATGCCTCACCAGAGGACTTCTCATGGTCCTTATCCTGGGAAGTGGGTGGTTCTATAGACGAAGCCGACTTGGTCTGGGGCTGCAGGTAGAGGCGTTTGAAACCATGATGCTCGACAAGGTACTGAGCTACCGTCTTCTTGCCGGAGCAGATACCTGTGCTAATTAGAATGCAGTCCTATATAGCAGGATTTGGCTCGTACTTCCGCAGATGCCAATGAGCATTTTGATTTTTCAGGATGGCCTTCGAGGCAGGTGGTTTGGCGTGACGCGATTTGCGATTTGGCGCGTCAAGTCATTTGAAGTTCAAGTGGGGTTTGCCTGCCCAGCTGTGAGGCATCCGACAAAATAAGAAGGACAGGTTTCAACAACCAAGGTGAAATCATCTCCATTATTATTCCCGTTTGTCTTTATTTATTTATTTATTTTTTAAAAAAAGAATAAAATATGTACAGTACAGAATATATTTCAGTTTTGGTAGTAAAGAACTGCACCTCATGAGTACTAAACTAATGTAGCTATGATCAGTTTTGTAAGACTACTAGTTAGTACGAATATTGTCATTGGAAATGTACTGATTGGTGGTGCCCTGACCTTACCAACTCGCAGGAAAACGGCTAAGACGCAATAGTCTTCTGTTCCTCATATTAAACACACGAGAAATCAAATACAGGCACTAAGGGGAGGAGTGCCTTATTATTGATTGTACGCTACTAGTACTTGCTAGCCATACTATCGATAGTTCTGCTATCTTATACGCCTCCTTAAACAAAACGAAAAATCCATGCTTTTAGAAGTAGATTCTGCATTTCTGAGATGATGCTAGACGTCGAACAAAGGATGAATGTAGGGATGTTTGCTGCGAGATATCGGAGTGTGTGGGGTTCACCATCGGCGGTGGCTACCTACCTATACCATGAGCAAACCTGCTACTATTAGTAGGCACTCGCCCCTAAGAGGAGTGGCGGTGGCGTCGAACAGACAAAGCATAAAAACCACCAAAGTAAACAAATAATAAGCGGCGTACACACGCCAGCATATCAGCAGCATAGGAAATAGAATTGGAGGCTTGGGGGCCTGGAGCACGCACCCCAAGAGGTGATGATCAAGTCGGAAGCCATAATCTACATGTTAATAATACCCGTAAGCTGGTTTGGCCAGGAACATTCTGTTGGCTTCTTGCGTACGGATATCCATGTCTAGAAATGCACTGTAATGCTGGAGGAGTCATAGGGGCCATTAGTATATATTCTATTAGGTGTGGTTGTACTACTAACTTATCTAGTATAGGTAATTTACTGTGCTGAGCTATCCTGGAGGTCCCGTGGGAGAATTTGGAGTCTTTGGTAAAGTTCTAGCCTTCTTTGTATGAGACGTCACTAATATGATGTAGTGCCCTGGCGCTGGCCCCAAGTAACGTTTATATAGACTCATACACTCGCCGAGAGTACATGTAGTCTATTTCTCAAAGGTGACCGGCTGGGAGATATGAGTGACCTCTTGTGCACCTCGGGTAGCCCGAACCTCTCGGCGCTTCCCGACGTCCCCCCCAGCCACCCAGACCCCGACGTAAAGCTGCGAATAGTGGCTGGCTGGGACTTACATTATACAAATATAGTATCTGCATAGGCCAATAAAACTTATGATGTGGATGGCTGTGCCGCTTATTGGCCCCCCGGCGATGCAGATCTCACGCATTGCATGGTACAGCACGTACGTAGTACGTACATGCGTAGATGCAGTCATCCTTTGCGACCCGAACAAAAACAAGATAGTACCAAATTTGGAAAAATGGCGTGGCTTAGAATTTCAGTTCAGAAACTCTAATGCTCACCTCGTCTTGGCCACTCATGGAGGCCTCGGAGACTCTCCTTAGCAAAGATTCCACTTACTTGGCAAGACGCCTTCCACCAACCATAGACGAGCATAAACGGGGGACAGACCACATTGAATCGTCAAGAACATGCAGCCTGAGCCCGGCACTTTCTATTTCTCCTACCCTCTTAGAGCGCTTGAATACTGTCTCGAGGTGACCCTTGAGTCTTGCTTCCCTATTGAGAATCATGGTTGGATATCGTGCTATTTTTGAGCATGATGAGAGCGGCTCTCGTCTCACTGAGCCACTGGGCTTCAGTTTTTTGAGCATAAATAAGAGAGTAGCTCTCCTATCCATCACCCGTCCGGTTTCTCGGTAGTTCAAGCAGACCTCTACCTAGATTCTGACTCTCTCATCACCTCACTGAAACCACCATTGCTTGGATACAATCTACCGCCATGGCTTTGTTTGCACTGCGCCCTCTCTCAACCCTGGGCCTCCTGGCCAGCCTCCTCCTGCTTCCAGGATCGCGGGCCGAGTCCGAGCTCTGCCAATACCCGCCCATCGACTACGACGGCTATGACTACAAATATGTTGACTGCACCTCTGACTTTGAAGGTCACGACTCAATCGAGGAGTGCTGCGTTGTCTGGACCATGCGGGAGACGTGGTGCGGGCACCAGGGCACGCCCGTCGAGGAAGGGGTCGACCTGCAGCTCGTCCTCATCGACATGGTGCAGAAGGACACGGGTGGCAACCCCTTCAACAACTACGTCGAGCACGGCAACTGGTACGGCAAGTTCGCCTGGGGCACCTCGGCGATCCCCAACCAGGACGTGTACCAGCCCTGGTGGTTCTCGTGGATGAAGCAGAACGAGGACTTTACGCCCGCGGCGTTCGACTTTCGCGTCAAGACAAAGGGGTTTGGCAAGGACTCTATCTGGGCGCGCCACGGGGCGCCGGCATGTGGCAATGAGGATCGTTGATGATGGGTGAAAGACGAGTCTGGATTTACGGTTGGATAGATGGTGTCGCATTATACTTGTACGAAATTGTATGGAACAGACAGATATGTAATCTCGTTGATTGTGATGGGCCGGAGGTATTTGGTATTGAACCAGTTCCGCATATGTTTAGTATTGGTGCTGTGATTGTTGTCCTGGCCGTTGGCAACGTGGTTAACCCTGGCTAGCCCTGGCTCATGTGCGCCGGTATCTGGGGCTCTCAGGTTCTCACCGTTCAGGGATTTTTCCCGATTTGGCAATTCGGTAGGGCCTCCCAGAAGCCATCACCACATGGCTGTCAGAGATCAAAGATGCACTTTGGCCGATCCATGCCCCAATCCTCCCCTCCTTTAAATCTTCACAGTACGGATAGTGTTACTGTATACCTTATCCCCGACGTGTGGCTACAACCGGCTGGGTCGAATCTTGGACCATGACAATGTCTCGGATAGTACTACTGCAGTCTGCGGGGCCTATGCATTGCAACGAGTGCAATGAGTCTGCCAACTCGTCACGGGAGTCGGTGTGGCTGCGGCGGCTATTGTGTGTGCTAAATGAGTCTTTAGGATGCGGCTGGAGGTATGTCGTCCATGCGGGTCATGGTAAGAAGCACATCTAGAGCAACTATAACTGGTGGATTTGGTGGTATATGTTGCTTACACGCAGACGTAGCACAGTACTACGTAGTAACGTTAGGATCCCCCGCATCATGCACGCCGGTACGGAGCCGGAGGACCCCCTCGGACAAATCCAATACGAACCGGAAGCACTAGGCCAGATGAGACCATTCCGGCTAAACATGCCGTATTGTCGCTTTGGGGCCGTGGAAAAATATGCTGCAGAATTACGTCGACCTTTGTCCAACGTGTCAAACCCCCGCCGTTGAGTGGTGAATGCTACCCAGAGTTGGACGGCCAGACATACCGAACAAGTATAAGAGCAGTGCTGGGCCACATCATACACAACATGGGGTAAGTGATGGATTAACTGGCCATTAGTCGACCTCCAATTGCTCCTTGAAGCTCCCAGCGCATCATGAGACTCCTTAAAGCAGCTGTGTCTTTCCTCCTGGCCCCCCTTGGAGCAGCTCTGCCGGCTCGAGACAAGCATACCGATCAGAAATGGTCTGGAACAGACTGCTTTCCATACATGTGACCTCTTCAATGCTGTCTCACCAAGACTAACCGTCTTCTAGGCTTGATGAGACCAAGCTCGCCTACTACCCCGCCCCGGTTCCCAATGGCCAGGGAGTCGGGGTGCTCGTCGTCCCTGGAGGAGGTTACAGCACCGTCTCTCTCGACTACGAGGGCGCCAACACAACGGCGTATCTAAATGACCGCGGATACGACGCATGGGTCCTCAACTACTCGGTGGCTGACTCGGCGCCCACGCCCCTCTATCCTGTGCCCCTCGACGAGGCTCTGGCTGCCGTGCGTGAAATCCGTGCCCAGAAGCACAACCACAAGCACCGGCTTCTCAAGCTCGGCATCTGGGGTTACTCCGCAGGCGGTCACCTTGCTGCCATGACCGTCACCAATCCGGAAGCTGATCTCGACTTTGGCATCCTCTCGTATCCGGTCATCACCATGGACCCGGAGTTTGCCCACCCTGGCTCGCGCACCAACCTCATTGGCGACGACGCGTCTCCCGAGCTGCAGTACAAGACGTCGGCCGAGAATACCGTCACGGCGCTGACGCCGCCCATTTTCCTGTTCCACACCGCTAACGATGCCACCGTTCCTGTCGAGAATGCCCTCCTATTCTCAAAGGCCATGGCTGCCCACGACAGGCCCTTCCAGTCTCTCATCCTGCCGGACGGGTATCATGGCCTGGCATTGGCTCTCGACGACCCCGTGCGCAACTGGACACCAGAGCTGGAGCGGTGGATGAAGTACTCCATCTAGGTCACCCACTAAGGGAGGATACCAGGCACAGATTGCGCCCAGGGTTAGGGTTTACCCCTTGGACTCTCGGACCGGAGGATGAATCATGATGCTGGCGACTTGTGTTTGATTCTTCTTATTAGTATATAGAAATTCAGATCTACTTTTTGCTTACAATGACTTGGCCGTTCATAATTCCAAGCATGGCATCATCAGCCTCGATCCACTCTCCCCAGGCTGCCACCATGTCATCCAACTCCTTCTCGGTATTAAAACCCATCTCCAACCCCTGAGTGCGCATATTCCCACTGCGCACTCTTTCCGCCATGGAATTCCCTGCAAAAAAAAAAAAAAGTAGTCAGCAATTAGACAACTAGATGAGAAGAATAGAGCACCACATACCCCAGGCCTTCTTGTCCTCGTACTGGCTGAAGCACCATGTCCCCATGCTGGCCTCGATATCAGCACGAGGCACCCCAGCTTCCAGGACCCAGCCCAAGAGTTTGCGGCCTCCTCGGTCCTGGCCGCCGTTGGCCACCATGGTCTTGACGTTCAACTCGTGGAACTGCAGCAGCGGCTTCAGGTCCGGCCAGATGCACCACATGCGCATGTCGCTCTCCCGCAGCGCCACGATCCCGCCCGGCTTCGTCACCCGGAGCATCTCGCGGATAGCCACGGCGGGGACGTCGAGGTGGCAGAGGACCTGGTGTGCGTGAGTGACGTCGAAGGAGGCATCTGGGAAGGGCAGCTCGAAGACGCTGGCCCTCTGGAAGGTGATGTTCCCGACGCCCTTGGACTCGGCGTGCTGCCTGGCCTGCGCGAGGATCTCGTCCGAGATGTCTGTCGCCGTGAGGTGGCCCTCAGGCATATACTTTGCGAACGAGGCGGTGATTGTTCCGGAACCGGCGCCGACGTCGAGCAGCTTTAGGTGCGGGTTCATCTCTGCCATGGACTTGAGCTTGGGGATCAGATACTCGGTGCTGTTCTCTGCCGTGCGCCACTCATGGTGCTTGACCTGGGAGGCTTTGTGGCCTGGGCCGTAGGTGCTATGGCTAGCCATTTCTCCAAGTTGTACGGGTATCGAAGATGTTTGGTGGGGTGGGTTATGCATCTGCTCGTTGTCTATATTCGTCGTGAGTAAGATAAGAGATGACCTATCGAAAATGGCTAGGGGTTTCACAGCCCCGACGACCAGGATTATCAGATACCCCTCGTCTCGGGGATATACCTACCCAGACCACAACAAGACTCATCTATACGGTACCGAATGGCGGCTTTTCATGATGACGTTCTGTGGTCCACCCTGTCCAAAAATAACCTACATGTAGGAAAAATAAACAGCTCATTCCAACAATCCGGTATGGTGTAGTGGCCAACATTTGACGCTCTCAATCTCCTTTGAGTTGTACCGTCAAGCCCTGGGTTCGATTCCCAGTACCGGAGTTTGTTTTTTGCCTTTTCTTTTTTGCTCTTAGATTGTAAGTTATCGCGACGTGCTCATGCACGCACAGTTTTCAAAGAATTCTTTTCTTCTTCTTCTTTGACCTTGCCTTGCCTATGATGAATCAGTGGAAGCCTTCCAGAGGATTAATCAGGCCGAACGCAGCCGTCGAACCTGGAGACCCCGCGGCGGGGTAGCTCGCCCTGGAGGCTCAGCCCAGTGCCCTTCAGCTGCATGTAGGCAACCGTCATCACGAGCTCACTACCTCTGTCGCACATTCACACATTCTCCAGTCAGCTGACAGATATCACCCGCGCCGCGATCCTACTCTATAATCACGAGCATTCCTTCCAACCTTGCCGCGCTCCCAGCATCGTAACTGTCATTCATAACTCACCTCATTGCTCTGGGACCACGTTTTCGGGAGGGGACTTGCCAAGGCTTGAAAGCACGCGCCCCCTCCATCTCGATTCTCGAGTTCCCGACGACAAGATCCTGCGCGAAATCGACCCGCGACACCGACCCCCCGACCCGCGACCATGGCGACGCCGCTACAGTTCGCGACCTTCACGTCCGAGATCGAGTTACCCTTTTACTCGGCCCTGTTCGCATCGAAGCTCGACTATGACAAGCTCGACGACTCGGCGCGCGGCGTCTTGGGGCTATACGAGCCCCGGCTCGAGGAGCCGGACTCGAGCTGCAAGATGCAGATTCTGGGCAACGCCCTGACTAGCCAAGAGTACGTTTCTTCGTCGCGAGACGGGGCGGTGGCCGTGCGTAGAGAGGCGGGTCAGCTAATAGGAGCCTAGTGCGCCTCTGGGAACGATTCGCGCCGAGGGCATCATTAAGAACGTCAACACGCTCGACGGCTTCCGGAATACAGATAAGTCGGCCATGATCAAGACGGCTGGAAGACAGGTACTACTCTAAAATGAAGCTCGGCGCACCATGATACTGACGAGCGCCTTCAGATCTGGGACGCCATCAACGATGGAAGCATCTACTCGGTCCCCTCGCTGCTCTCCTCGTTTGTCATCCTCTCGTACGCCGACCTCAAGAAGTACAAGTTCACATACTGGTTCGCCTTTCCCGCGCTGCACTCGGACCCACCGTGGAGACGATCGGGCCCGGCCGAGCGCCTCACGGGTGACGAGAGCACCGCGCTCGTCGACAGGGTCGGCACGTGGCGGTACAGCGTCGACGGGCGCGAGCACGGCTTCTTCCTCGCCAAGAAGGTCCACGGCCAGGAGCCTGACGCTGAGGACAGCGACGCCGCGCACAAGCTGCCGTACCGGTGGGAGGTGGCGTCGCTGCGCCAGTTCGAGGAGGGCTTCTTCAACGAGACGCCAGAGGAGGACCGGTACGTGGCGTTCGTGGACCCATCCACCTACGCTGAGGGACCAGGGTGGCCGCTGCGGAATCTGCTGGTCCTCATCCGCCACCGGTTCCGCCTGAACAAGGTCAAGATTCTGTGCTACAGGGACATGTGGTCACGGAGGCACGAGGCGCGCAGCCTGATCCTCCCGCTTGAGATGGACCCCGTGGACAGGATGGAGCTGGCCGACATGCCCAAGGTGACCGGCTGGGAGCGGTCACGCAACGGCAAGCTTCAGGCGCAGCAGGCGAATCTCAGCGAGTACATGGACCCGACGCGGCTGGCCGACTCGTCCGTCGACCTCAACCTCAAGCTCATGAAGTGGCGGCTCGCGCCAGACCTGGACCTGGACCTCATCAAGAACACAAAGTGCCTGCTCCTCGGGGCGGGCACCTTAGGTGGCTACGTCTCGAGGAACCTCCTGGGCTGGGGCGTGCGCAAGGTAACGTTCGTGGACTATGGCAGGGTGTCGTACTCGAATCCCGTGCGCCAGCCGCTCTTCGAGTTCGATGACTGCGTGGACGGGGGCAAGCCCAAGGCGGCGCAGGCGGCGCAGATGCTCAAGCGGATATACCCGGGCGTGGACAGCCAGGGTCATTCGCTATCAGTCCCCATGCTGGGACATCCATTCACGGACGAGGGGCGGACCAAGGGGGACTTTGAGAAGCTCCAGTCGCTGATTCAGGAACATGATGTCATCTTCCTCCTCATGGACACGCGGGAGTCGCGGTGGCTCCCCACCGTCATGGGCAAGGCGGCTGGCAAGATCGTCATGAATGCGGCGCTGGGGTTTGACTCGTACGTGGTCATGCGCCACGGGTCCGAGAACAGCGGCGACGGTGTAGCCTCGCTTGGCTGCTACTTCTGCAACGACGTTGTCGCACCGGCTGATGTAAGTATCCTGAATACTCCCCATCCTCCCCCCTTTTGTCCGTCCGTGGCTGACTTGTGCTACAGTCGATGAAAGATCAGACACTTGACCAGCAGTGCACCGTCACTCGTCCCGGCGTCGCCGCCATCGCCTCGGCTCTCCTTGTCGAGATGCTGACAAGTCTCCTGCAGCACCCTAAGGGCAACGACGCGCCCGCTCCCCAGCCCACCCCCGGGACCGTCCCCGAGCGGGACCCGCCAGGCCACCCCCTCGGGCTGGTGCCGCACCAGATCCGCGGATACGTATCGACATTCCAGAACATGGTCATCCGGGGCCAGTCGTACGACTGCTGCAGCGCATGCAGCCCTAAGGTCCTGGGGGCGTACCGGAGCGACGGCTGGGGGTTCGTGAAGCGTGCGCTCCAGGAGAAGGACTACGTCGCCGAGCTGTCTGGCCTGGCCGAGGTGCAGCGGCGGGCGGAGGAGATGGCCAACGCGGTGGACTGGGAGGAGGAGGACGACGAGCTGGCGGCGGACGAGGGGGAGGGCGAGTTGCTGTAAGCTGGCTTGTGTGTATACGGGAAACGAGTTGACTACTCTAGATTTGTTGGTTGGAGTACATGGCATCGGAACGGTGTTTGGGGTATTGCGGATTTGTTCGCTATGATATTCCTACCTCTGGATCAGGCAGGCGGGATCACACTTGTGCTTGTTTGGCTTCTGACGATAGATGACAATTGTTACTTCACACTGGTATTTTCCATTGCAACAACGTGGGCCCAAAAAAGGAAAAAGTCAATTGCAGGCACATATATCCATGTGAGCAGAAACTCTGGTGATGATAGGTTGAATGATGTAACCGGGTCATTGTTGGGGTATCGAATTAATAGCAACTAGACAATCCCGGCTTGCCGCGCCTTTCCCATCCACCAACCAAGCTGAACAAAGGGAATGATTAACCGGCAAAAATAAGTGCAGGGAGTCCCAGCAAATGCCACGCATGAGCCATAATAGCAGTAAAAAAAAAAAAGGCAGGCCGTGTCAGGAGTAGGTGTCGTGCGTCGTCTTAGGAGTCAACCCAAGCGGTGAGTCGAGAGAGAGCAAGGCAAAAAAAAGTTTCGTCGCCTGGCCGTGGCGTGCCATCACTGGCACGCATTTCGTCGGTCGGTCATAATCTTCCCTTTTTTTCATCCTTGGTGCCTCTCCTCACCATGACGGTTGTCAAGGTTTGCGTAGGACGAGTCTAGTACTTAAAGATGATGTACAGCGCGTGGATCAGACCGGGGATGAAACCTGCGCGGGGGAGGGTTCGTCAGCAACCAAGTACGTTGCATTGCGGGTGAGACATCCTCGGCGTCTACTTGTGCAGAGAGAGAGAGAAGAGGGCGGGGGGGGGGGGGGGGGGA
>JAEMHR010000154.1:0-61013 GCA_016490725.1 Amphichorda felina
AAAAACATACAACAGCCGGTATTCGCTGGTCGTCACCGACCCAACTACTAATCAGCCCCTCAGCGGCTTGACTCTGGGAGAGCGGACGGGATCCCGTATTTTCCACTGGGTATGGTCGTATGTGCTCGGTGAGAGACAAGTAGAAGCTATAAGTGCCAGGGGTTGTCGACGGTGATCCTCGAAGCCCTAAGAAGTCGAAGGGGTAAAGTTCCGGAGTATAAAGCAGATGGGCTATGACTCGATCCTATTCCACGTGTTGGCATGAAGCAAATGCGTATGGGAGGTTTCTACAGGGGAATACGCATCCTTCATCGGTAGACTTATCCTCGACATAGATGACCACGGAACCTTCCCACCCCATCCACGACTCCACTGAGATCTCAGACGATCAGGTGATTGCGTCTTCGATAGTCTTGGAAGTGGTTCCATCCAGATCACCTGTAGACATAATTACTCTGGGGCTTCCACGCTTCAGTTGCATCTTCCGCGGGGGGGGGAGGGTGTCGCCCCAGAGATACATAGCTCAAAGCCGCATACTGAAGGCTTTCCAAAGACGCGTCCCGTCTTTCGACGAGACGCTTGGATTTGATATCGGTGAGAGGGAAGACTGGAAACACCAATGTTTGTACATTTTTATTTGAGACGGTAAAGCAAACAAAGAGGTCGCGGTATGCAGAGCGAGCGTTGGGTATTGCAAGAGATGTAAGAATTGGAAGGGAGGAAACCAATCATTCAAGGCAACGATCCTGGTGGCTAATCATGCTTCGGGTTCTGACTGACCGAAGGGCACTGTAAGCACATTGTCCTAAACGCTAGCTACCCTAATTGCAAATGGTGCTTTCAGGATTAGCCTGTGGTGTCCTCGCCGCAGTGGCCAGGCGATGATGCCTCGCGAGCACGTATATTTGGACGATGCTCAACGGCTAACCTCATCGCAATTTACCGCCTCGCAGGAACGACGCCCTCGCGCCCGTCGACAGCCGCCCACTCCTCTAGAGCATCAAACAGCCTCCCCCACTTCCCGCCGGACCACTTGTTCCTCAGCTCCTCCCACTCCGGAAGACACCCCCTCATGAACTGCAGCCAGCCACCGACGATAAAGTCAGCATACATGGGGCTCTCGCGCCCGTCCATGAACGGGCCTCCCTCGCCAGCAGCAGAGAAGCAGCGCGCGAGCTTGGCATCCAGGGCCGCCTCAAAGTCCGCCACCATCTTCCCCCGAATCTCCGTCCCCTGGGGGATCTCAAAGTCCTCCCACTTGGTCATGCCCGGGAAGCGGCGGACAAAGCCCTGCTTGTCGGCCTCTTCTGTGCGCGGGTCGAGGGGCATGTAGAACCCGGCCAGCGGGGCGCCATGCTGGCTGAAGACGTCGTCGACAAACGTGTTGAAGGCGCGGGTCAGCGCCGCCGTGCCCTCCCCCGGGAACAGCTGCTCCCGGGGCGAGGAGGCAGCGAGGTACGTCTTCTGCAGGTGCTGCGCGATGTCAAACGAGTCGCCCACCAGGGCCTCCTCTCCTCCCGAGGGCGTGCCGGTGCGGGTGGAGGCCAGCGGGTCGCGGATGATGGGCAGCGTGGGGAAGTCGCTGCCATCGGGGTTCTTGCGGTTGGCGGCCAGGTGAAGTGCGTCACGCGTTGCGGCGATGGCGTTGAGAGGCACCCAGGTCGTGCGATAGGGGACCTTGGCAAAGTTGAGTGCGTAGCTGCGGGGGGATGGAGAAGTGTTAGATGGCGGTCAGGTCGTCCTTGGGGTTTCTTGGGCGTAGAGAGATGCATCATACCGCGTCTTCCATGGGTTGGGCGACGAGGGGTAGGCCACAGGGTCGAGGATGATGTCGTAGAAGGCGATGGCAGGCTCCTTGGAGGCGTCCATGGTGATGACTGGTGAGCGAAGGGTGATGGGGCTGTCTGACCTCAGTGCTGGCTTTGGCGGCGCTGGCGCTTGTGAATCGCAAGGCCTGAGTTCTATCTCTCCCCTAAATCGATAAATGACAGGTCGGTAGCCTCTTTTAAGTGATAGGTAGCAAGTGATCTGCGGTTCTGCAGCTGAAAGGCACAGCCGCGATATCAATGATCCTGTGTGGAGCATCAAGCTACCGTGAGAGGCGACACACCGCCCCGCTCCAACTACGAAACACTGAAGCTAGATTCCTGCTCGCTACAAGATTCCCATGAATAACAGGTCTGCTTGTTGTAGTGAAAGTCCTTCCGACTTTCCGACCTGCCTCCTGAGTTCTACATCATGACAGCTGAGGCCATCCTCAACCTGCTGGATACTAGGAATTGGAACCTGTGCAACCAAATGCCGTCTCTTTCACCCCTAGGAGTATCACCCAACTCTCCATTGTCCACCTTGTTGAAAAGAGGATCTAGACGTATCTGTGATAGTTATAATAAACATCTTCTCTACCTGTATGTCCGGTTTGGGTTCCGAATTTGGCATGCAGGAGCTATAGTTCGAAACAACAGCCTATGGCAATAGAATAGGTTTGGAACGTGTTTCAGCACCAAATCGAGCGTGCCTGCCGCCAAACCCCGGAGACCCACAGCACCGGGGTCTGTTCCGGTGACCGGAGACCCGGTGCTTCGGGGCCCGTCCCGCGATGCCGCCATTTCTCATGGCAGGATGCGAAATTGGGTGAAGCTCGGCGGAGGTTCCGTCTATCTGGTTTCACGTCCGGCTTAGTGGTGTTTATCGGCGACGCCAAGATGCTCTGATGGAGGACCGGCTTCCGGACTCCAGTCGCTGCCCCAGCGCCCCCACACCTTGGCTACCAGCAGCACCAGCCTCCTGTACCCCGGAGCGCCATGGCCAGTTTGGTTGGTTGTGAGGATCACGAGGTGTCCGTAATATGGGTGTGCCATGTGGGACTAGAGGTAGAGCAGTGGGCTTATTGGTCTTGGATCGGGATAGTATTGGAGTTGCTGTACACGACTTCTGCATTGGGAAATGCCGTTTCTGGTCGACCTCCGTCTCCCTCCGCCTCGTCCAGGGCTAGTTAATATCCAGATCGAAACTTCCACCAATAACCACAGCCAAGCCGTCGACTGTCCTGTTCGTGCCCCACGCCCGGCCTGAAACATGGAGACGTCTCATAGACGATATCCGATGGGACGCCCATATTCCTGATCGGCTTTGAAACCGACCACGCTTCGCGGGACGAGATTCCCATATGGCATGTGCCGCCTTGCCGATGGGGGCCGATATAAGAGGGAGGCACCGCCATCTTCCTCTCCAGCATGAGACAGCCCAGCCAGTATCCAACGACGAGACCTTGAATAACACAACATGCGTCATCTGGTTTCCTTCCTGTCCGGCGCCGCCCTCGTGGCCGCCCACGGCTTCATCCAGAACGGCACCATCGGCGGCGAGAACTACGAGTTCTACAACCCCAACACGGACCCGTACATGAGCCCCAAGCCCGAGCGCATCTCGCGCGCCGTCCCTGGCAACGGCCCCGTCCAGGACGTCTCCCTCATCGACCTCCAGTGCAACGGCTACACCGACGGCGGCAACCCCGGCAGCTCTCCCGCGCCCCTGCACGCGCCCGCCGAGGCCGGATCGACCGTCACCCTCTGGTGGACGCAGTGGCCCGACACCCACATGGGCCCCGTCCTGACCTACATGGCCCGCTGCCCCGATGCCGGCTGCCAGGACTGGCTGCCCGGCGACGAGGCCGTGTGGTTCAAGGTCCAGGAGGCCGGCCGCGAGGGCACCACCGACAACTGGGCCTCTGTGCGTCCAACCCAACCCCCCCATAACCTCTCTGCTGCTTCGGGCATGAATCAATGCTAACAGCCTGCAGGACGTCATCGTCCCCGCCGGCAACCCCGGCCTCGAGTACACCATCCCCGCCTGCCTCAAGCCCGGATACTACCTCGTCCGCCACGAGGTCATTGCCCTGCACGCAGCCTACGCCTACCCCGGCGCCCAGTTCTACCCGGGATGCCACCAGCTCGAGGTCTCTGGCAGCGGCAGCACCGTCCCCAGCAGCCTCGTCAGCTTCCCCGGTGCCTATGCCGGTGACGACCCCGGCATCACCTACGATGCCTACAAGGGTAAGTCGTCTTCCATATTCCCCCCCTCCCCCAGCGCTACTGGGTACCCCATATTGGCATCGGTGGTTACTAAAGCTCAAGACAGCCTCCGAGTACGTCATCCCTGGCCCGGCTCTGTTCACCTGCTAGAGCCAAGGGCTATCTTAGCTTTCAAGCCGTATATAGTTGTTTTTGTGCGTCAAGCACAGGCAAATAAATCACTTACATTATTCTATACAACATTGTAATCCTAGTGATCATTCCAAACGTGCCTTCTTGTATATAGATCCCCACATTACGAAGACAATCACTCTCACATCACACATAGCCCACTCCCAGGGCAACTACAGCCATTTCAAAGCTAGAAAATATAGCACTCTCTATGTCCGCTTCCAAAATACCGATTTTCCAGGCCAGCCTTATCGTCGATCTGTGCAATAAGCTCATTCTCCCCAAAGCAGGAGGAATAAACCATTGTCTCGCCTTCAATTCGACGAAATTGTTAATCTTGTTGGTCTTGCCCCCCTCGGCGCACCCCGAGTCCCTGACAGGACTGTTTGTGTTCCTGGACCTATACCAAACCCTTAAAGGGAGACGATAGGCACACCCAGCCACATGTAGACCTTTGCCACTATATCACTCTGGGTGACTAACCCAGCTTCATGTACTGTCTCTAGTAGTTCTACAGGCTAGCTACAATCGTCAAACTCTCACCATCGTACGTTCCACAAGATTTACCGCCACCATTGAGTGCTTCTGGTTTCTTTTCTCGTAAATTATCTCGTCTCACGTTTCAATTTTGAGAGTTCATCATCCTGCTCAAACTTGAAATCCAATTCATCGCCAGGTCATGCTCAAAGTCCATAGGACTCATTTAAAGGGACTACGGGCCACCATAAACTTACAAAGTGGTATTCCCCTTACCCTATTATCAAGACGATCCTTTAGTCTCCATGATGGTAGAATTAGAGCCTCCCAGACGCCCTGTAGTCACTTACCGCCCTCACTTTTGCCCGAGCATCTTGCTCTCTGCCTACCCTGAGCCATCAATAGCGCCCCACGCCATAGAAACAAATGCAGCCTCCTATTCTCTTGGCAGGCCCGATATACGGGCTCCGATAGTCTCGGGGGTTTGCTAATGCAGTATCAGATTACCGAGCTTGAATACTTTTACATAGGCTGTGACAGCTTTGGTAATAGCTTCAACCTCATCCCAAGGCCCACAAGCCTCTCGACCGTCACGACATCCCGGGCCCGGCTAATCCAACGGATCCTCCTCTTTCCACGAGCACACCAACCCCCCAAATCCTGCCCGTCCACCGGAGATCCACTCCGATCGGCGTACATTTTCCCGGGCGGGGACCTGTGTCTATCTCGGCACTCATTAGCTACCCGGGCGCGGTGTGGCATTCCCGACATCAGATAACAAGGGGCGAGCCGCCAGCCCCCTCGTGGCAAAGGATTCTGGCAGAAGCGTACTCGTACATGTACCTCATACTAGTGCTTCGTCTGAATGCAGATCACCCGTCCCCGACCTCGTCGGGCCTTGCTTGATAGGGCAGCTGAAGACGGAACCGCGTGCTCCCCGCTGTACATCAACGCTTCCTGCGAGGGAAAAAAAGGCAAGATGTGATATTTTAAACATATGCATGTCTCTCTGTAGTAGCATTGGTAAAAATCTTATGTACGAAGTATACAGTGTAACTGTTATGGCGCCCCTTGGGCATCGCTGCATCTGAATCTTTGGCTGCAACACCACGTTCTACCAGCCGTTCCGCCTCGGTTTGCCCTATGGGGGCCCCACAGGTCTCATCGAAGAAGGTAAAATGCACCAGGTGACTCTCGAAATGCCAACGCAAGCAAACAAAACAAAAGCAAAATTAAGGGGGTGTCATTGACTATGCAGGGAAAACAAACGTAATATATCCGCCAAGAGGTATCCCAATAATTCCAGACCGCTTGTTCTCCTGATGCAGCGCCAAACTAGCAAAAGCAATCTATTGCGCCTGCCCAATGCATCTCCTCTCTCAATCTAAACTCAAGTGCATCAAATCGTAAAAGATGGCGCTGTCTTGCTTCTTCGTATAAATGAAATAATAAAATGTCGTCTGACCAAAGTCCAAGAGGTGTTAATCAACAGCCCGGATGGGCAAATTCATCGCCAAGCAAGTAACGTGCCTTGCTGCAAAGAAACCATTTTTAGATTCGCCCGAGAACTCTTCTCGTGGCGGTGTCATCGGAAGCTCGGATAGCCGACTTCGCACAGAGCCATTTTCGTGACACTGACTCTGCGGTGTGGGGGTCCGACGTCCAAATTGCCTTGCGGGCAAAATCGCACAACACGTTCTCGACACGGGCGCGGACGAAAAATGCGCAGATCCTCAACAATCCACAGTGGGGAATCGGAATCAAAGGGACCTCGCTCTCGGAGTCTCGATCGTGGCTATAGTCGGCTCAATGGCCGAGAATAAGCAACGGAATCTGGCGAGTTGAGAGAGATAACGACTCCGAGATTGAGAGAAATATTCAGAAGTTCTCATCGGAAAGTCCCAAATCCCATCATCTCATCTGCAGCATTAACATCGCATCTCGCGGCCTTCCCAATCGGGCTGGTGCCGTCGTTTTGCGGTCGAGGTTCGCATGCGGGTCCCAGGGTAGGGAGGGGGATTTCTCTTCTCTCTGTGCCCTTGAACCCCCAGGGTCGCATTCGTCGTACTCGTACGTCCTGCGCGTCCACGTCTGCGCTGTGGTCAGGGTCCAAGGGGTCCAAAGGGTCCAAAGGGTCGATTGCTGGTGCACCAGCCTCCGCTATTGTAGGCAGGTCGAAGCGGTGGGCAATGACGCCCCAAAAGTGACCCCCGCGCCCCACCAATAAAAATTCGACGACACTTCCAAAATGCTTCTGCTGGAGACTGATCCAGTTCGCCGTCAAGAGTGGGTCGTGCGCCAATTGGCGTTGCAAGAATCCCTTGCGCTTCTGGTGTGCCATGACGTGGCGGCTTGGTGGTGGGTGCCTGCCACAGCTGGATTTGAAGTGACTGCTCTGCCAGCGAATGCGAATCCGGTGATTGGAAACCCCTCGGCTGCGTCGTGTGCTGCTGGTCTCACAAGAGCCGCTGTCTCTCTCTGCCTCACGAGAGTCCCACAGTGGGCCGGCCACCAAATCCGGCCCAGGGCAATTTTAGGTGACGTTATGTTTAGTATTCGCAACTGATGGACCTCCACCGCTCTGGTACGCCGTTGGGTCCAATTTCGTAGGGGCTCGTGGACGTTCGTCGTGGCGGCAGGGCCCAACGAGCGCGACCAGGTCGCTTGTCATCGAGCTTGCCGCGCCTGCGCATAGCCATTTCCATAACAGCAATGCGGATGAAATCCGAGTTTTCGCGCATCTCGCGCTGGCGCATAGCCGGGGGCATCGAGTGTGCGGTCTGCGGCCCGGATGCGGGTGGCCCCTGCGAGGTAGATTGCGGTGAGGACCGAGGGTGCTGGTCCTGTGCGGAGCCGAGCTTAGACCGCTGCACCTTGTAGGTTTGCATCTGGATAGAAGCGGAGAATGTCCCAGGTGGCTGCACAGTGGCCTGCTGCGACTCAAGCCTTGAAGTCGTCGTGGGGTTCAGGTACCGGCGCATCTCTGCAGAAGGAATGTCCTCTGAGACAGGGGGTCGTCGCTCATCGGCGTAAGGAACGTTGGTGTCGAAAGTGAGAAGCGAGCGTGTGAGGAGATCATCTGAGGGAATGGATGAGAAGTTGATGCTCGAGAATGATTTGGCCGCGGATCGCAATGCCCGGAATGATGCGGTGAGATTAGACCGGAAGGCGTATTTAAACGGCTTGAACTGTCCCAGCAGGAGAGACATGGGCTCGTCTTCTGAAAGAGACGGTTCAGGGCTGATGGGAGCGATCTCCTCCTGTTCATGCCACTGTCGAGCCAGGGGATGTTCATCTTCCTCGCCTGGGGGTGAAAGGACAGGCTCGAGTGATTTGCGCATGGGGCTGGGTCTCCGACGGCGAAATGAAGGGCTCGAGCTTCCGGGAGTGCCAAGTGACGAGACCCCGTCGGTGACGAAGGAATCTCCCAATGAAGGGATGGAATCCACTGAGATGGTTCGAGTGGAAAGGGCAGAGCCGATGTTGCAGTCGCTCACGCTGACGTCGTCGTCGGCGTATTCCTCGGGCGGTGATAGCAGAATGTCCATGGGACCACGGCTCGAGCTGCGACTGAAGCTCCAGCCTAGCTCCTTCTCCGATACTTGGTTTTCATCAATGACTTCGTCGACACTCAGCGCCTTGTCACTCCTGGGTCGTCTGCGCTGTGACCGCTGTCGCGGAATATCCGTCACGGCGAGGAGCGCTGCCATAGATGGCGAGATGTCGTCGGGAGACGCATGTCTTTGCTTCCGATACTGTCTCGTATGCCGTTTTTGAGGGTGCGCGCTTGGACGCTTGCTGTTGTGGGGGATCTGAACGGGGTTCGTGGGAGTGGTTGGTCGGGTCACTTTGGCAGTAGCCTCCCATGGTGGGCTCGTAGGCGGCAGGCCTGTAGCCTCGAGTCTGTCTTTTCGTTTCGCCATTGTAGCATTGGTGTATGAAGGGCTAGATAATAATGGAGAAGCTGGTCGGGTTGACGCGATGTTGATGTTGGCTGGCGACTTTCGCTGGTCATAGCTTGGGGCACTGATGCGCCGCGGAATGGTGTTGGTGGTCTTGTTGGCAATGGTGGGGGGTGGAGTTGTTGGCGTTTGAACGCGGGAAGATA
This sequence comes from Amphichorda felina, assembly GCA_016490725.1. Lineage (NCBI taxonomy): Eukaryota > Fungi > Ascomycota > Sordariomycetes > Hypocreales > Bionectriaceae > Amphichorda > Amphichorda felina. Next base: position 8,791 of record JAEMHR010000154.1, read on the forward strand.
CTCTGTCGTCTAGGCTGTGGTTTTGTAAAGGAGAAATATGCGATGTCGAAGAAGTGTCCGAGGAAGGCGGAGCAGGCAAGGAAGGGGATGAAACCGGGCGTGGATGGCGAGAGTAGTAGATGAAGGACCTTGGCGAGATCATGGCTGATGATGCGTGGCACGGAGTACGTACAGGAAGACCCTGTCCGTGCTCCCGCTCCCACGGCCAATGCAAGGCCACTCGCTGCCAATCCCAGTCACTGTCGCAGCCAGCGTGGAATGTACCCCGGTTGCCCAGCTTGCACACTCACGCACGCTTGTACCGTGTTTGGTAGGCGTCGAGGTCTCGAGGACGGGGGAAAGGTGCAAAGGGACCTGCAGCTCAGGGTATGTATTGCCTGTTGATTTCGAATTCTCCCCGGTCGTCTCGGACCCTTCAAACACTTAATCTTTTCTCTTGACCTGCGACCTGATGGCTCTTTCCCTCAGAAGAGAGCGCAAGAGCGCAGGGGCCCAGCGATCCAGTGGTACGACCGTACGACGATGGTCAGCCAGGGCCTGAAAGCCAATGGGAACGGGTGGGAATTGCTCGCGTGGCTCGGTGGAATCCAGTACGTAATGCGCCCAAAGCTTCTCAGTTGACGGATCGGGTGGGCGTCCCGTTGGTCGCCTGTGGGGCGGTCACGGCTGTTTCTGGTTGAGACTGACAGCGCTGAAGTCCTTCGTTTGCGTTGACGCTAATGCCCAAGTGGCTCGGTGGCTTCGTGGGCGTTGGGCGGTTCCTTGCAGTCGCAGCGCGGTGGGCAGACTGTGGCACGCCTTGCAACCCGTGGCACAACGGTGGTGGCGCTGGTCACGACTCGGTGGGATGAAGTCTGATAAGAAACGCCCGTCAGGAGGAAGAGTTTGATGGCCGCAAAACTCAAGTCGCCGGTAGCTGAGGGCCTGAGAGAATGGGCGGAAGGCAGGTGATAATGATACGCCCCCAGTATCTCAGGATCTCAGGATCTCGGGATCTCAGGCTGCATCGAGGAATGCCTCAGGATGACACAAGCCAGCGCGCGAGCGACGAGGAAAGTGCAGCCAGCCACCGGTTCTTTGAGGCGAGGGCGTGTGTGGCTGTCGCCCTTATTGTGTCCACTGTCCGCGTATATGCTTACCCTGCGTCGCCGCCTGAAGGAGGAAGTGAGAGCTCAACTCGGGCCCGCTAGCCAAACGGATGATCTGCTACCTTTCCGGTCGATGTGCGCTTCTTCCTGCAACTTGTCGCTGCGAGTCGCCGTGGTGTGGTCTCGTTGGACCCAAGAGGTTGTCGTGCGTTAGTGGAGCGTAACGCCGTTGAGGCAAACGGCTAACTGCGATGAGGTGGCTGACGAGGCCGAGATCTAACTGAGACGTTTTGGATAGGAATGCTACAGAGTATATGTCTTTCACCGGCGCGATGGTATCAACAAACTCGCTTCTTCCACTCTATCAGTAATATAGCCCCTTGGGGATTATGCAAGTCGACAGCTACCTAGGGTCTGATAGGCAGGCGTTAGCAGCTGCCAAGAGCGCTGATAAGACCGCCGACCTGAGATTCCAATCCCCGTGCGCCAAAAGGTCAACCACCTCAACCACCTGACACGCCCTCGACTGGTCTGGATGTCGAGGAAATACGAATGGGATGCTTTCGCAAAGAACACGTAGTATTTCCATCTATCACGGCACAAGGCGAGGATTGCAGACTCAACCCGACGTCGGGTGTTATTAGGCGTTCTTCGAGACCTCCAGCTGTGGGTGCCGATACCGGCGCTTGATGCCTCAACCTTCATAGAAGCTTGATCGAAGGTTCTTGCAACCATCGTCTCAGGCCTGCGTGTTCGACCCGCCCTGGCCTTCCGACCCGCCTCGTCTCAACTCTGTTCTGCGTCTGCGCGAGAACAAGTCTCCATTTTCCTGCTTCAACTCTCGGCGGAGCGACGTCACTGCAAACCGAGGGCATTCAGAGTACAGAGCACTAGTGGGCCCAGTCGGCGGGGGCAGGGCGACCATCCCACACAGTCTGGGGAGTCGGGTTCGGGATCGGGAGGATTGATGCTTGATTGCTGCTGGGCCTGATCCTTTGTGAACCTCGATCAAGTAACCATTCTCGATCGGGATCCATTATTATTAAACATTGACGACATGCCCGGGCTCCTCCGATCGGCTCATGTCGCGCTCTGGAAACCGAACCGCGAATGCCCTCATTGCAGCCACACACGTATTGTGACCCGGTTTGCTCCAGGCACCATGATACCACTCCAAGGACCGCGCGTCTGTCTCTCTGCCTCGCAAACTAGGCCATGCATGACACGCCGACAAAAAAGAGCACCACACAGCGCTCAGCTCACACGATCCCAGGCGATTGTGACTCTGGCACCTTATCCAGGTCTGCCCATTCGTCCTCGGGACTATGCCGTCATACGGCCCTACCCACCATCATGTACCTTCTACCAACCAAGAGCAGGTGCACGGTGCATTCGTCCAGCTCACGCAGAACGCGGGGGGTGCTAAGGCAGCATCCGCCCCCACACTCATACCCTGCAGGGTCTTTGGCTATTCGTAGGTCAAGACCAGTTCAGTAGTGGAAACCTGGCCCCCCTCTTCAGAGGTCATGCTGGCTGCGTTGGCTGGCAACCTGGATAATATTTGGAAGCCATTGTCCGAGGCGGCAGACGGCCCCCTTGGCCAGTCTGAGGATAAAGTCTGCTGACCTGCCGGTTTTCGCACGATTCCACAGAGAAATTAGCTCAACCACCAAGGCCCCTGTGGCTACTGTATCGAGGGGCTGGACCGATCCCGTGACTTCGCTCCTTAGCTTTCGGCCTCTCAACCACCACATGACAGCCATAGCCGCTAGGATCGATCCTCTCAGTTTGGACTTTTGGATCTGAGCTTCCGGGGCCAATCATTGATACCAGGCAGGACCTTGTCCCCCAGTCGGGCAAATGCCTTCTTAGGGAAGACTACTGCACAGTCGGCATCCGGGGCGAATATACAAAGTTTGCCGTGAAGGGCGACAACGCAATTGAAGGTAGTATTCACGCCCTGTATATGACACACGCTGCGCTGCAGGGCCGCCCGGTCGACCATGCGAGAGAAAAAATGTTGCTTTGTAAGTCCTGACAGTTGGAACTGGCCGAGGCGAGGCATCAAAAGCAGCGTATTACATATCCATATTGTAGCTTGCTCATTTACGCCATACGCTGCATAGGCGCCGACGTGCATTCGTATATAAATTGTCCTGGTCCGCGCAGTATGTTTGAGTACTCATCGTCAAAAGCACGAGATCCATTCAGCATCGCGTCCTCTTCCGCTCCGACTCCACGCTCTCTTTTTTTTTTTTTTTTTTTTTTTTTTTGTCTCGCGATAACAAAGACGCACGCATACATACTCTCTCCCTCGCTGTGTCATCCAGCCATGGCGCTCACTCTGTACGACGTGACCATCGTCCAAGCTCAGGCGGCCCTCAATGCATTGGAACACATCATCACCGAGGGCGAGAAGCACCCCAACTCGGCCAGCTTCCCCCAGGCGCGCCTGTACGAGGACATGAAGCCTCTGGCCTTCCAGGTCAGCGCAGCCTCCTTCTTTACGGAGAGGGTGCTGGTCAGGCTCACCGGGGAGGAGCCCGCCGAGTTCAAGGGCGAGGTGGCCTCGTTTGCCGACATGCACGCGCGCATTGCCCACACCCAGGAGGCACTCGCTAAGGCCGACAAGGACACAGTCAACCAGAAGGGAGAGGAGGTCCAGACGACGGATCTTCCATCTATCGGGGCGGTGGATATCAATGGCACGGCGTTCGCCCTGGGGGCGGTCATGCCAAACTTGGGCTTTCATGTCTCAATCGCTTATGCCATCTTGAGGAAGGAGGGAGTGCCGCTGGGGAAGAAGGACTTCATTACGGGATTTGGTAAAGAGTATATTCTAAAGACTCTGTAGTGCCCCCTATGGGGGGATTCTGAGTAGCAACACTGGGCGCCATTACCAGCAGTCAGGATCTATGTGCGGCATTATTCTTTAGAATTCACCTTTTGGCAATGTGATGGTAGATATATCTTGGGGATCATGATACGGTACCAAGAAACCTATGTTATATAGCTATTCTGAGGAAATTGGACAAAAAGAAGTTGGTTCGGTTAGGAGACAGAACGAATCAGAGCAGCCCCAGCTAATCAAGATCATCTAACCGTGATCGTGTTAATGAGGCTTAGTCTACGCTCGAGTTGCCAACCCCGAGGGACTAACTTTGTATCTCTTATTATAAAAGAAGAGGCTATTTCGCGAGGTCTTCAAGACTTCAATTTTGGTATTGTCTGATCCTCATAAATGAATTGCGAATTCGCCTACGAAGGGCAGAAATGGCCTCACCACTGCTGTTTGGAGCTTAGTGGAACGCTCTATCTCTCGCAAAAGGAGAAAACAAGGAGAAAACTCTGTTTCTCTAAAGCAATGCTATGAACTTCGTGCGCATGTTGGCTGCGGACTCGCACCTGGGAGAAATCCCATTGGTGTGTCGGTATGCGGTTGGTTCATGCTGAACTACATCCGGCTCAGGGTCTGTCCTCCTCCTATGGTGAGGGAATGCAGAGAAGGATTTGGGATCCGTTCCTATCTCTGACATTGCTTTGACCTGGGAATGTTCTAGTCCCTGTCTTACCGTCTGCTCCCCGAATCAGAGAACGGTCTCTGCCGACAGTCTGGATCGCCGCGATGCTTCAAGTGGTGGCTGCCGTCCTGCTCTTGAGCACGCTCCTGCTCACCTTATGTACTGGAAAGGAGGAAGATTCAGGGCCGTCAAAATGCGCGGTGAGTAATTGGCGCATTGGCCGCTGTTCGGGTGCAATCGCTTGACCACCCCTGACTAACGTTGAGATTATGATGCGCGCCAGAGGGATTGTCTCCTAGAGTTTGAGAAGACACTTGGCTGCGCCAACTCCGACTGGAAGTGCACATGCGACGGTCTGCTGGATGACTTTTCGAACACAACGGCGTGCTGTATCGCACACAACTGCGACAGCGACGATAGAAATCCCGCGAGCTCTTTCTATGAGGACAGGTGCTTGCAAGTCGACGTGATAATCTACGACATGCTTGCGTGTTTCGACAGCCACGACGAACATCTGGGACCACAGCCTGGTGATCCCAGCAGCAGCGAGGGCAGTGCTGAGACGGCAATGAGTGACGGTTCTGTCTCCTCTACTAGCATTCCAACTGCAGAAAGCAGCAGCGGTGGCGGCGAAAGCGACCTGACCTCTGGCGGCATAGCCCCAACGTCGACGACGGGGACCTCGTTGCCAGAGAAACCCGCCAAAACATCTACAAGAGATGACGGTACAGAGAATGGAAGTAGTGGAGGCGGTGATGGCGGTGGAGGAAGTGGGAGAAATGACCTCGCTCTCGGGTTGGGAATAGGACTGGGGCTGGGAGTCCCCCTGACCATTGGCTCAGGGGGCCTGATCATCTTTCTATTCTGGAGGACCAGACGAAGGGATAAGAAGCGGCCAGAAGGAAATCAGATGGACTCTGCGGGCTCTGGAGAGGGGCTGGAAATAGTAGGTGGCAAGATGGGAGGGCGTGTGATGAGTGAGGTGCCGACATTGTCGGAGGTGGCGGGGACGGAGAGATGGGGTGAAGCGGCGACAGCACAGGAGTTGCCATCGGAGCCGAGACGCATCTCAGAAATGCCGTAGCCACGGGTAATACTTCGTATAGGAAGGATGTTTGCTAGAGGGCGCATCCTGGCGTCGAGTGAGTAAACGCCACCCTGCACAGAGCACAGCGTCGATGCGTCTCGTCCGTGTGGTAGTCTCCCCTCACCTCGATCCATCAAACTCGACAAAGAAAGGGACGCCACCCATGCTTATGAGATATTAGGGGAGATTAACATACTCCTCTTTCTTTCACCGAATGCCAACAGCTGCTGCTTCGAAAAAACCTCGTAGAGAAAGGTCGTTGACTATGGCTTCACCCCTAGCCGTTTACCTCTTTCTGAGTGCTGTCTTGGTGTCTTCAACTTGGGCTTTTCTTCCATGTGCCGTGAGTAGTAAAAAAGCAAGCCAGGGTCACAAACACATGCTGACATCCGGAACCAGAAACCATGCCTACTGGACTGGTTTCAAACACCAAACGGCCAAGATTGCAACTCGTACAACTGGAAATGCGCCTGCACCTATGCCGAGTTCTACGACGTTCACCGTCGTTGTCTAAACGAGAAATGCAACGAGCAGGACCCTCCAATCGTCAAGGCTATGTTTGACAACTCTTGCGCCTCGGGGAATGACGAGAGGAATGATTATACGCTGCCCGAACTGGAACCTCGAAAGGTCCTTTCGACCAAAGGGGGAACCATATGGGAGCAGCCAATTGGTATTCTCACCTCGATGCTGAGCACGACAGCGACAAGATCGTCAAACGACGAGGACGCTGGATCAAAAACGACAGCACCTAAGCAACCCACAACTATGGGCGATGCGGAATCATCTCTGCCGACGAAGGCAATAGAGAGCAAACTTACGCGCACTAACCCTGGGTCCTCAACACGGGACATGAAGATGAGCGCTACAACTACTACAAGCCTTATGGACGTTCCATCTCCTAAGGGGGAAAGTGGAGGCGTCGCAGAAAAAGAAGGAGAGGATGAAGGAGATAGTGATCTTCCTCCGGCTCTTATTATTGGTCTTGGTATAGGTATCCCTCTCGGTATTATCGTCATAGTGGCGATTGTCGTCTCCTTCTGGCATGCTACATGGCGCGACAAGAATCCCCAGTCCCCAACACTGGGGAACTGGGGCCCAAAGTACTGTCAAACTGCGAGAGACAAAGCTGCTGTGGAGGAATATTTTGAAGTGCCTGGCTCGACTCCCCCCAAGTACTCGTATGGACACCCCGAGTATGGTCCCTACGGCTCATGGCAGGACTCGACGTCCCGGGGGCCCTCTAGATATTGACAACTTGAGTATGTTATTTTTGGAGAAATGGGAGCCCGGGATACAAGATTTAGCGACGAAACCCCCAATAATTGAAGCTTTTCGGCCTTGTTGACCTATTCTAGGGTCCGTAGCTCTGTAAGGGGCCAACACCGGAATGTATGTATCAGACCCGACAGCGGCCAGTGCTCAAACAACAAAGGACTCTCGCCCAGAATTGCCCTTACAGTATGATATGGTCTGGGTTCTGAAAACTTGGATATTTACGATGCCTCAATATACCACTGCCTGCGGGAGTCGACATTACTGCCTATCCTCTTTGCATGAGAGTTCGAGTCACGAACCAGCTCGAAGCAACCATGGGGATCACCCAAGGCGGAGCTGTTTTCTGGCTCCTCCTCTGGACTTTTGTGCCTTGCTGTCCGGGCAAACTGAATGAGATCCCATCCAGATCTGGACCGGATCAGATGTTACCTCAGTGCGTGGTACGTTTTCCTTGCCCCCAGCAAGGCCAACAAGGGATTTGTGACTTCATGCAAAGCCCAATCTGACGCTGAGATCCTGGATACAAACAGAACCAGTGCCGCATTGACTTCTACAAGACCACCGAGCCTCGCGACTGTGGCAGCGCCGAGTGGGGGTGCAACTGCAAGTACGGCGCCCTGCTCGACCACATGGCATGCTGCATGGGGGACAACTGTAGGCAGAGCGCGCACCACGAGGGCAACCGTACTCTGGCAAAATACTGTAGAAAGATTGCCCAGGTGGACATCCAGGATCTGGCGCAATGCAAGGCGACCTCGACGATGGTTTCCTCGGAGGCCACCAGACCCAGCGGGTCAGCATCTGTTCCAGCATCTACTCCTGAGTCACGGACAATGGCCACGGTGGATTTGAAGGCAAGCCAATCTGAGGAGAGTAAGGACCAGGATGAGAAAAAAGACAAAGGCGATAACTCGAGCCTGGTCTCAAGCGTCGGTCTCGGCGTTGGATTTGGTGTCGGGATCCCCTGCACCGCCGCGGCTTTAGGGTTCCTCAGTTTCACCATCTGGAGGAGGAGAAGAAGAAGAAGGAGATTGAACCAACCCCGTCGAAAAGAGCAAGGAACCCTGCCACCGCCGGCGTACAAGTCTTCTCGCAGTCTCTCTCTATTCAAGCCACCGAAGCACCCCACAGAACTCGAGGCTCCGCATGGAAACCCCTATAATGTTGTCATACACGAGCTGCCCCCAGAATGCCGCCTTACAGAGCTGCCTGGTTAGCTGTAGTAAGCTGGGACGCAACTCAACTTCTTGGTTTATTACTTGAACTTCCTCGAGGGACGATATGACCCTAGCAGAGCATTTGGACAAGGACACAAGATCATTCTGTTAGATGTGCGGAAATGTCACCGAGGCCTCGGAGTCGGTCCCAGCTCCAGGACCTTGGAAACCTGGGGCTTGGGCTTTGTCACCTCGCTGAGCTGCGATCAAGTATCGACCAGGGAGGGACTGGGCTTCTCTGCAGTGTAACGTAACGGGTATGAGTTACCTGTCGGGGAATTAAGACGTGGGGCACACGAAGCCAAGCATTACGGCCTTAAGAGAGATACAGATCAATTGGGGAAATATCAGTATTAAGCACTGTACCTATCAAGAAGAGCCGGTGAGCCTCTGGCTAGAAAATGCGACACAGGCTGCAGCCCTATTTACTGGTCTAGAATCACGCCTCGCAAGATATTAATCTGTCCGACAAGATGGAGGCGAAGACACCCTCAGCGGACAATTAACGAGACCCGTCCTCATGACAATCTTTCTTCATGCAGATCACTCTCCATCACTATCGAAACATGTGGCGTCGTTACACGGTGCGCCGAGAGGCCCTAGAACCTGATGGACCATAGCGATAATGTTGGCACGCAGTCCATGACATGTCCATGACATGCCCCTGTCCATAGCCCACCCGGTATTCATTGAGAATCTCTGCCACAGCAATCGTGAAACATTCATCCGCTTACGATCCAGGGTCCTCAGGTGTGTGGGGGAAGCTTAACCTTTCCTCCCTGTGCCGTATGGCTCGTATCCAATTACATGTACATGATTTGCCCCTTCTGGCAAGAGCTGGCTTGGGAAACGACCAATACGAACAAGACATCTTCAATAAATTACTACTATGTACTACTATACATAACGAAATCGCCCTACATACTACCATGCAATGTTACATTGCCGTGTGTGCGACTGCACTCAGCTGTGATTCATCATGAATCTCAGACAGACCACCATGGCGGATTCCCGGTCCATGGAGACTCATGGCGCATCTTATAAGAGTAAACTCCCGCACTCTCAGCTCTGGAAGAAGTCGTCAATCCAGTGAGGTACTCGCCTGAATCAGCAACCTCGACAGAAACCTCGACAGACAGTCACCATGCGCTCAACACTCGTCCACGCTCTCGTCCTGGGCCTCCTCGGCAGCAGCCAGGCCAAGCCTCACCCCTCTAAGCCCTCCGATCTGGACCTTCTCGCGGGTCAGCATGTTATCTACTCGTACACGGGGACCGAGCCGCCCCAGGAGCTAATCGATCTCACGCGTGCGGGCCTGGTTGGCGGCGTCCTCCTCTACGACCTGCACATCGATGAGAACACGCCCGCCAGGATGGGCGAGCTCCTCGACGCCTACCGTGAGTCCCCAGCGCGTCGCCTCATCCTCAAAAAGTACGGCCTCGACACGAGTTTCCTGGTCATGACGAACCAGGAGGGCGGCACCATCTTCAAGCCCATCAAGGAGTTCGGACCAGACGAGACCGCACGTGAGGTCGGCGCCTCCAAGGACCCGAGAGCGGTCGGCGCCCGCACAGGGAGAGAGGCAGCCGAGGCGCTCAGGGCGTACAACATCAACGTCAACCTGGCCCCCGTCATGGGCGTCTACCGCGAGCCCGGCAACTTCCTCGACAACTACGGCCGGTCGTACGGCACCACGGCCAAGCAGGTCATCGACGCCGCGGTCCCCTTCATCAGGACGCAGCGGGAGCGTGACATCCTCGTCTCCGCCAAGCACTTCCCGGGCCTCGGCGCCGCCAAGGTCGAGGAGAACACGGACCTCGTGCCCGTCACGCTCAACGTGCCTCTCGAGGAGCTCGAGACGGTGGACACGGCCACCTTCAAGGCGGCCATCGAGGCCGGGGTCGACATGGTGATGCCCTCGTGGGCCATCTACCCTGCCGTCGACGACATGCCGGCTGGCCTGAGCAAGAAGTGGATGAAGGACTGGCTGCGCGGGCGGTTCGGATTCCAGGGCGTGACCATCACTGAGGCCATGGAGGCGGGTTCCATTCTGCCCTACGGCGACATAAGGGAGCTGTCGAAGCTGGCGTTCAATGCAGGCAATGACCTGATTCTGGCCAGCCAGCTGAACGTGACGGAGGGCGTCGAGATCCGCCAGACGTTGGTTGACGCCATCAAGAGTGGCGAGATTTCGAAGCAGGAGTTCCACGAGTCGACAAGGAGGCTTGTCGAGTTGAAGAGCAAGGCCTGGAACTAGTGGACACAGACGACGTAGCCTTCTGGGAAGCGCAAATATAAACGGTCAGCTTCCTAGAGGCACGTAATTCGATTAGATAATGTATCCCATATTAAGAATAGGTCTATGCTTAAAGTATGGCAAAAAGTACATATCGGCTACTAAATGATCCCGCCTCCCCCTTTGATGGATAAATACTAATCTACTACAATAAGGGGACCTTCCCGTATTACGAACTAGGTTACGGTAGGGGGGAAAGCCGTGGGTTGCGTATCCTATATATTGGGATATTAATCACAAAGGAGTCGCTCCTGGATCACGGCAGGAGCCTTGGTTTATATACTTACCATGTCTCGCATCGAGTATGGTGTGTGGCTTTTCCGATATCCCAATCCCCCTCCTTTAGCACCTCACCCTCCTTTTCAATGTGTGATATTCAAGCGGGTGGCGAAAAGACCAATGCACTAAATGTATGTAACTACATATTGTGCTGGCTTCGTAAAAAAAGCATACGTAGGAAATCAATATAATATAATAGCCACGTAGTATACACATATATACACATAAGATTGCATAAATAATAAACTAGATAAGCAAAAGGCTTCAGAAACACGCTTAAAGAGGCTAATAATGAGTCTCTATAAAAGTTGCGTATTGGGCCAAAGCACCCAAAACCTCATAATGCCAGTGGACCCAAGGGTCAGATCCCCTTGGCGCACAGGATCCCTTTTCGTGCCGTCCATTACAGCCCCCATCATCATCGTCGTCGTCGTCGTCATTATTGTCTTTGTCGCTATCTCTGTAGCCACCGTTATCGTCGTCGCTGGGAAACCCGAGCGTCTTGAGAGTGTACAATTAGAAACAACTTTTGGAGCATCATTCCAGAGAAAGTATTTTGAGCGGACGGGTAGATTCTATTATGAACTCCACAGAAAACACTAAGAAATAGCTTCTTGAGATAACTTGAATCAAAGTGCTAAACGCTAGCTGTAATGTCCTACGGGTAATTTCTCCAGACAGCGAATTTCGCGGCGCCGTCTGGGGCGTCGGCTTTTTGGGAGGCGCCTTGGTTAGATTGAATTTGAGCAGGTTCTGCAGCACGTTCCTTTTCCAACGCCTTGATCCTGTCCTGCAGGGCACCGGATCTTAGCTCCCTATGGCATATGATGAACCACCCTACAACTAACACTCTAACACGAGTATAGTTAGCTATCGTCTATCCACGGCAAGAAACAGACGCTCTTATTTTCAGGCTACGGGAAGATAACGGGGAGTTACACTCTGATTGTGAAATTAAAAACTGATGTTTTGTATGTACGCGCTCTATGAACGCTTATACATGTATACTAATAGTAGGTACTGTGCCACCCCCATACACACAATTTCCTCCGACGCCTTGCAAAGTCCAACCTCTACCGAACCCGGCAAACCAGCCCCCCCTCCATAAAAATGCACCGAATCCGCTCCCATGCCTCTCCGTTATTTTAACCCGTCTTGGTCCTCCCCGGTGCCCAGCTCATCCTCTTCCCGAGCGACGGCTTGGGCGGTGCCTCTTCATTTTCCTCCTCCCCCGCCTCCTCCTCTTCTTCCTGCGCCCCGCTGTTCTCGCGATGGCTCATCCGGTATGCGAGAGCACCAATCTTGTCTCGCAGCCCTGAAGCACCACTCTTCCTCCTATCCTTTCCCTCCACGCTGCTGTGGCTCGTCATCGGCCGGTCCCCGCTCCCAGTCCCCGTCCGTTTGAAGCGCTGAGGGGAGCTCCCCAGTACATGGCTGGATCCAGGCCTCAGCAGGTCAATACCCAGCCCGTTGTTGCTCCCACGTCTGCCTTCCACCGGTGTTGGTGGCGTCATGGTAAGGTACGTTGGCATAGAAACACCGGTGGTGTTTTGACCAGACCTGTAAGACCTCCCGCTTGCGACGCTGCTGCTCCGACTTGCCGAGCGCGGTGCAGGGATACTACTATGCGTGCTTCCCCTCAGAGACCGAGGGGGTGATCGTGAGAAATCAACCGGCGAATGCCCGTACAAGCTGGACGAGTCATCGCTATCGTGGATGCTTCCTGCATAGTTTTGGGATCCGGTCGAAGAGGCGGGTGCGATTATCACAGAGCTGTTAGCAAGCTCTCTGAGCCTGTTGCGCTGCTCAGCGTTTGGCCTGTGCTTCGAAAACTTGTTGCCAATAATTGCGCCAGTGTGCGACAGCAGCGCCCGGATAACAGCCTTCTTGAAAGCCAGGGCGAGGTCCATGTTGGACCACGTCTTGTTTTGCCATTCGATGACGGGCATTCGGAACACAAAGTCGTGCACGTCCTCAAAGTTGCGCTGATCTCTGCCCTTGTAGCTGAGACAGAGCACCACCGACTGCATCCGGATGTACGAGAAGGTCATGTAGTTGCTGGCTCGCGATATCATCTTAGTCAGATCGTCTGATGCCTGATTGTCCTCCCCTGTGCTCTTGTTTCGAAGGCCGAAGCGCTTCTTGCCCTCGGCACCTCCCGAGTCGCGACTGTCCTTTGACATCCCCGTCGAGGATCGTCCAATATTGCCGGGCTTTGGGTAAGTCAGAGCTTTGAGTGAGTCAAACGATGACTTCTTAGTCACCGATTTGGTTGCGGCTGCCCTGAAGAGACGGAATCCGTGGGGGTTGTCCCCGGTATTGACGGTAAGATTCTTCCTCGGGTTGCGCTCTGGCGTGTTGGAGGTCAGCGTTGGGCGGAGTCGCAGTTCTAGCGATCCTGGGCGGGTCGAGAAGCTTGATGACTCCTTGTCTGGAGATGGCGTATCGAGTCGGGTGATTGAACTGTTGATCGACTCGTTGTCTTCCTCGTCTGGTTCGGCTAGACTCTGCTTGAGAAGGAGATGCGATTCCCCCTTGGTGTCTTCCTTCTTGTCGTCGCTCTCTAGACCCGGGAATATGTACTCCATCAGCCGTTTGCCGACTTCATACTCTAGCTGGATCCTCATGGGAAACAAGTCCACCTCAAAGCGGTCCATAACCGTGATTCCGGCAATGGCTTCCAGCATGTACCAGTACACGCGAATCATGTCACGACTCCCCTTTTCGGCCTGAGACATCTTCTCGGGGTCGTGGTAAAGGCCAATGATTTCTGGATACGTCGCATCAGGTAACAGATTGAGACCGATAACCCTGCCAACGCGGATGAGATTCATGTGCGAGCCGTCAGAGTTGTCAGTCCGGTCGTATATTAGATTCTTGAGTTGAAGCTCGACAAGGGGATCGTTGGAGTCTTGCACAAGATGCCACACAATGTCGCGGACGAGAATGTTCCACTTGAGCAATGCGTTGCTGGCGACATTGACTTCATACTTGCGCTGCGACGTCGTGATGGCCTTCATTACGAAGAACAGTTCGTCTTCGCAAGAAGCTAGATCCCGTTCGAGGGACAGCCGGTCCGCCCATCCCCTCTGGTCCAGGTACTTGGAATAGATCTGGAAGTGCGTCTTGATCTCCTCCATCTGTCTGATGCGCTCCTGAAGCCTCTCAATCTTTTCGGGCGCACCGGTGAGGTCGCTAAAGTCGGAGGCTAGCATGATTTTCTCCAGTCGCTCATTTCGTGTCTTCTCGAGCGGCTCGCTGTACATCAGCAGATCCAGCACAATCACGTACATGGCGTAGTACTGTGATGAGTTGCACAGGGCGCGGACTTGCGGAAACTCGACCCAGAGGTTGTCCATTCGGGTTTCGCTGACTTCAGACGAGGCTTCCGCTGTGTCTTCAGCATTGACCTCAGCGCTGTATTTGAGGCGCAGTGTGTTGTGCTTGTCATATCGTAGTAGAGCTGATGTTTTTTGTACAACACGCTTGAACCCAAATGGAGCGACCTGGAAGTCAAACATGATCTCCATCGGCACCCACGGTGGCCACGAGGATCCGTTTGCTGTACCGTAACGGCTGCCTGCATGCATAGATACCAGGTGCGTCATGAACCATTTATGGTGAGTGACGAAGAATTGGGTGCTATCCATGTTGACCAGGAAGCGGCGTTGGACCAAGCCGCTGACGCTGTCGGAGATGCGCTGCTTGTCCATGATCTCCATAACCTTCAGCTCCATGCCCTTGGCAGTGACAAGAACGACGTTCTTCTTGTTCTTCTCGCTCTGAAGCTGAATCTGCGGGGCGATCAGCCGGACGTGATAGCTGCTTTGAGGGCTGAACTCGTCCGAAATGCCACTTGTGAGATCCTCGATTCCCTTGAGACCAGTCCCGTCGCCTTGAGTGCTGAAGCTCGCACTGTGGTGTCTTTGGCCGTCGCCTAGAATATCCCTGATGCGGTCATCAATGTCCACCTGGCTGGCATTCTCCGATGGTGCAGGGGTCGCCGTGGCAGATGGCGCTCCGCCGACAGGGGCCGTTTGCGATCTCGCTGGCTTCCCAAACTTGGCCTTGTTTTGTTCCTCAACAATGTCCAGGATAAACTTCACGGCTGGCCGTGATAGATAGTATATGAATCCACGTCGTTGGCTGTTCTGGTGGATGTAGCGGAGGACGATGTTTCGCAGTACATTGTTCCACTTGAGCTGCATGTTGTGGAGGATGAAGCGATTATTAAACTCACTC
Source organism: Amphichorda felina (assembly GCA_016490725.1). Classification (NCBI taxonomy): domain Eukaryota; kingdom Fungi; phylum Ascomycota; class Sordariomycetes; order Hypocreales; family Bionectriaceae; genus Amphichorda; species Amphichorda felina. Next base: position 23,799 of record JAEMHR010000154.1, read on the forward strand.
TCAAATTCAGCCGTCGCCGGGATGTCGAGCGTCTCACCCTGAGTACCGATCGAGCCCTTGGATGACGCACTGTCATGGTCTTTGCGGTCAACATGAGAGCGAGGGGATTTCGAGTAGACCTGCTGGACCATCTCCTCTAAGAAGGCCTTCTTCCCCTCAAGCACAGATGTGTGTTTCCGCAGGGCCTCAAAGTCATGCACAACCTCATGGTCCTTGGAGTCGCACTGAATTACCTTGAGCTCCGCCTCGCCCACTTCGCGGGCATGCCTTGCCATCTGATGACGGAGTTGTTCCAGACGCTCTTCGATGAGCTTTATCTGCACCTTCTTGGGATCATCATCGTGGGTCATGATGCAGAAGTGTGTTGGCTCATCTCCGAACGGGCTAGTCCGAGAGGGATCGCCGGCAATGGTGCCCCCTATGTCCGTTTGGCGGAAATAGGAAAGTCGAGGGGCGAAACCCAGGGGTAGAATCTTGGTATGCGGGTGAGGCTCCGTCGGCAGAATCCAGTCGAGTTCCACAAAGTCGTCCATGTCGATCCAGCTGTAGTCATTGTCGGGTATGTGGAAGCGAGAGAGATCGGGCTTCTCATCTTGGTCCGCGACCAACGTCGAGAGGTTTCCCCTTTTGATAGCCTCCGTTGTCGTGCCCCTTAGGCTGGCCGACACGGCTCGGAGATCTGCACTGGCCAAGTCTAGTTGAGCGGCGTGGATCTTGATCCCAGAAGTCCTGCTTTGCGTATTCTTTCCCTTCCCGAGGGTGTTGAACTCCTCTCGCCTTTGGTGTAGATCGAGCATGAAGCTGTCTAGACGAACCTTGAGACCAGTAGCAGAAACAGCATTTTCCGAATAGTCCTCAACATCCTTGTGCTTATAGATATGGCTAAGAAATAGTGGTGCGAGTAATAGACTGTACTTGACGGTTGCTAGATGACGTCCAAACTTCTTGCTGTTCTTCTCCCGGCCAGGGAACAGGGTACCTTGGCGGATGGGGAGAGACATTGGTTGACTGAACAGACCCCACCAGGTGAAGAAGTGTGTAAAGAATCTTGGAGTCAAGTGGACGGCGTTGTAACTGCTAGAAGATTTTGCATCCTCGGACATCCAATCGCGGTCCTCGGGGGCGCGAACTGCAGTGGACAGGTGAATATGCCTGCTCCTGAAGCCACGCATGGCATCGTAGGGCAGGTCACCGTCTGGCTTTGCATACTTGGGGTGCTTAAGGATGACTTCGTAGTGAGGCTTGAAGTGGAAGTTACGTTTCCCATCCACAATGGCTGCCTCGAATGTCAATCCCGCCATCCACTGGACCTTGCCAGATAGCTTCATGACCACCTTCTTAAAGGCAGCGCCTGAGTTTAAGGCGTCATTTGGGAGCCATGACCCTTCGGTCTGCTCTCGCCGTAGAACTTCACGGACCTGATGTGTAAAATCCGGGATAGCAAGGACATACTCGCCGCTGTCCACGGTCATGAACCGTTTGGGGTCGTCTTCAGCATTGATGTTCCACCTGACATTGTTGCGCCAGCACATCAAGAAACCAGCACCGTTCCCGGTGATTTGGTAAGGATCGCGCGTACCCTTGAGAGCCAAGTGCATGTCTCCATCGCCTCTCCACGCTACATGGATACGGGAGTGGAAAACAAGACGTAACTTGTCCCAGAACCCAACCCTCTCAGAAGGATCTAGTTGGGGCTTGGTGAATGACTCCACAACCATCATCATATCTTGAATGGCCGGTTGGTAGGAGGGGCCCCATGTTATTCGAGTCGGAAGCGCAGTGTTGATGTCCATATACACATTTGAGTACGACTTGACTGGGCCGATGGTGCGTCGGACCTCGATCGCGAAGCCGCCTCCATTTGGTGTCCCAGTATCTCCACTCTTCCGTGGAACGACAGTTACCATCACTCGCCGAGTTGATTCTGGTCCTCGAAATTCTTCTGCTAGAACAAAATTGGTCTTGAGAGAGACCGCCTGCATCTTTGCCGATTGCCCGCCCTTCATAGTCGGGATGTGTATTAAGGGAAGAGGATAGTCGCGCAAGGACACCCGAGCTTCGTCCATTTCGATGGCGACATGCATCGGTATCAACAGGCCGTACTTCATATCTCGTGGCATACCCTTACCGACCTTCTCAAGAAAGTCGGGTAGCTCGCTAAGTGGGAATGTCGGTTTGTCAATGGTGAAGTGCAGATCAGAGACTATGACAGACATGAGTGCAGGTCGCTGAGGCACCTCGAGGATGTTCTCCTGCTCGGCGATCTCGTCTGGGGTATAGTCCGGCGACCAGAAAGACGATCGAAGCTCCTTCATGCAGGTCTGGGCCAATTTGCACTCCCTGTCAATCCGCTTCTTCCAGGTTTGAGCGTTGAACATGTCGAGGTGGCTGCGTGCCTCCGCCTCCGATACCCTGGCGTACCCATTGATGCCCAAAGTTTCCGACTCAGGGTCGTACCTCGGGATTCTGTCGCGATCAGGGCCAGGACCACTGCCCGTCGGCGATATGAGATCCAGACTGCGGCTTCTGAACCATGATCCTGAAGAGTGATCACTGCGACCTCGCTGGTAAGCGGAGCGAGACCTAACCCTGCTACTCCCATTTCTCGATTCCTCGTTGCGAACCTTTTTCATCTTTTGTCGAAAGGCGTCCTCCCGGGCAAGACGCTGCATTTGTTCAATGCGACCAGTCCGATAGATCATCCCCAGCTTCCACTCAAAGGCGCCGTCCTCCAGCTCAAACATGAACTTGCGAGTTCTGATTGAAACCTTGGGCACTTCCTTGGGACCTTCTGGATGCTTTCCAAGGATGTACTCATTCGTACCAGTCTTGAAGCGATGATGCAACTGCTTGATCGCTTTGAAAACGTTGACGAAGTTGTCCGTGATCTGGTACACAACAACCTCGTGGGGAACACCGAATCGAATGGCCTCGCTGTTGATATCCACCATGCTCTCTTCCACGTAACTACCAGAGGCCGTCTTGCGCTTTGATTTTCTCAAGTCCACCCTGATCTGTTTGATGCTGATCATTCTTGCCCAAACCTGCTGCACCCGAGGCGGCTCGACGTAGAGACGGACTAATTTAGATTCTAGGTACGGTTTGGACCATCGATGCTGGCCTGCCTCGAGCCCATAGATGTGTAACATAATTGGTGGGTCATGTGGCAGTGATGCCTTGACTTGGACGAGTGATGCCTTGATATTAATCGTGACAAGCTCCTCTGGAACAGTTGAGAGTCTTTCCTCGCCTCGAAATGGACCTGGCGTCACTGGAGGAGCGAGAGTGGTGGTCCTTGTGGTAGTCTCTTGCCGAACTGGGGGAGCATCACGGCCAGTCTTCATGAAGGCTTTCCGGAATGTCAGAATTGCGACTCCCACAGAGTAGTGACGGTAAAGGGAGTAATGGGCCATGATGTTGCGAATGTTTGACTGGACATGGAACATTGGGCCGTGATTATCGCTCATGGCCGAGAATGCCAGCTCCAGGCGAGGAATGTTCAAGAACGGTTCCACCTCAAGTGTTTCCATACTCTCGATAATCTGAGCTTCAATGCCGCGAGAATGAACTACGAGCCTGCGCCCGTCGCCATGGTGCTGTGGTTTCCTCCTAGTTCGTGGTGACCTTGGCGACGGCGTCAAATCTGAGTCGGACTGGGTAAGCGATCGGCTATGAGTTCTCGTTCTCGGCATTCGTCGCGGTACACCATCATTCTTTTCGGGTTTGTGCTCCCTGTACTCTCCAGAGAGTGCGTCCAGATGCAGACACACACCCCGCGTATCATCGGATATATCCTCGTCGATACCTCCAACCTCCACATTCACATCCGTAGCCTCCATCTGGAAACGTGACAGCCAACGTGGCGCTGAGCGCAAAAAGTTCTGCCGCCTTGCCGCCTTGGATGGAATGCGTTTTGCTGGCTCAACATCCATACGGAGCTCTTTCACAATTTGCCGGAGGCCATCAATAATCTCCGGTCGAACCATGCTGATATAAAACGACTGAATATTGCCAGAACAGTCGACGGAGACGTCCGGACTGGCGGATAGGTGGAGCTTCATATCGAAAGAGTCGGTCGTAATGAGATTAAATCGCTCGCGTTCGTTAGTCTGATAATACAGGTGGTGAGATTGTAACCTCATAGCTCCTGTGAGAGCATAGTGCGAATCCTCAAGGGGCGAATGGGAGGACTCCACATCAACAGAGATGGAGGAGATGGAAGAGATGATGAGATCAAAGTCATCAGGATCCTCCGTCTTTTGTAGTGGTGCTAGCTTGATGCGTATGACCGGCTCGTGCATTGACAACTTAATGATGGCCTTGGGGAGTAGACGAGGAATGAGAGCGCGGCGCTTGTCCTTTTGCGCCCTGGGAGCTTTCGGCCTCGGCTTAAGGAGAGCGATGAGTAGAGGAAGATGGCGGGGACTGAGGTCGACGGATGGCGACGTGATGACCGAATTCTCGAAGAGAATGTTGGCATTCTTGTCCTCAGCAGTCCCATCCAGCGACAGCTCCACCGTCTTGGACGGAAGCGTTGTCCTCACAGTGGTGGTCGCCATAGGAACATAGATCAATCGCTCATGCTTCCCTTGGCCGTCGTCAAGTCCCACGGATATTGATAGCGCCGCAGCCAGGGCCTCGTGAGCAATGTCTTTCGCGGGGAAGTACATACGATGAGCGGGAGATCTGGGATCCAGGCGATGAAGATCGACGCCCACCTCCTTCATCGCAGCATTGAGCTGAATTGGCGCCGCGCCAGCCTTCACAGCATCGACCTTCTTGGAGACACTGAAGAAGCTGACAGCGAACTGAACCTCCTTAATCCCCCGCAAGATGGAGCTGAAAAATTCCTTAGAGCCAGACACGGTCTGAATGAGATGTTCATTGGTACTCCTGGATTCATCGCCGATAAAAGTATCAATGGGCTCATCCACGAACACGGGCTCGGGTTTCCTGCGGCAGGATTTATACCGTTTTACGCAAAGATGCAAGTCATCGAAGGGCACATGTACCCTGCCGAGCTTGAGGGCGACAGTAGAGTCACCTAGACCCTCCTTCGACGCGTAGAGGTAGCCATGGACATTGAGGACGCCATGGTCGAGTACATCCAGGGACTCCTTGCCGTCCGCCGTGAACAGCACACTGCGAACCGTAAAGATCCATTCAGCCTGGCGTTCTTGTTTCTTCTCCTCAGATCTCCGGAAGAGAAAACGAGCGCGGTCAACTCTCGTACGCCGCGTATCCACGGCCATGGTGAAGCTGCCGACCTGGATACGCCCGACATCAACCACATTTATGGTCGAGTTGGTAGCGACAACATCTATCATACGCAGCCATTTGACCTTGGTATGTAGCTTCTTGATTCTTTCCTTGATTTCTGTTAGACTCTTCCAAGTCTGGCTCTGCGTACCAGCGCTCTGTGCACGGGCACTTGTCTTCTGCGACGGCCTTAGCTTTTCTCGATTGCCGTCATTGCCGTCATGGCCGTCATTGCCGTCGGGCCTGCTCTCATCCGTCTTAGGATCGGTCGTCTTTTGTCCCTCCAACTGGCGGATATCCACCGTCACCACCAGCTCATCCAACACAATACTCAACCATGTTGGCTGAGCAAAGGTTGGCCGGTGGATAGAGAAGCCCAAGCCCCTGATCTCGAAGCGACATCCATCTCGGGGCGTATAGGCGAGTCGTCGCAGTGACAGGTAACCGATTCGCTGGATAGATAGACCGGTAACAATTCGTAGAAGGGCAAAAAGGACGAAGGATGACAGATAGATCAGGACTATGAGGCCGAAAACGAAGGTTGGGTTAAGCAGAGCCATGATTTCCAGGCCTGGGGGAGCGGCCGGGACCAGCTAGGGGACTGCCAGTCGTCGGGTCAGCCGTAGGATATTAAATAAAGGGAAAGGAGAGGGTAGGCAGACATTTTGTAGACGAAGTAGCTTCCCATGATCCCAGGTTGCGAATAGGCGTGTCAGGGGCGTACCGCGGAAGTCGTGAGTAGACTGTCGCTTGATAATTTCTGCCGTCTAGGGGGTTCTTCTCAGCAGCACCCAGCGCGATCCCCTTTCCACTGACGTCTAACGCCCAAGCTGCTTGCGCCGTAATTCTTGGAGGAGGGTGTATCGTTTCGTTCGAGGGTCGCTCGTCGGAAGCGTCGGTGGAGGATATCGAGCAGGTCGAGTCGGTTGATCGTCCAGCTTCAAGTCGAGTAGCGAAGCAACCCCAGCACGGTGCTATGTGACGTCAAAGACTTCGGAGCTGCGGCTCGCAATCTGGGGCCAGGGACAACAAAAAGCACCAATACAGCAAATAAGTACAAGGGCTAGAGATAATAGACAGGAGGCACGAGGCCTTTGACGACGGGTGAAGGCCCGGATGTGACGGGTCGCGATTAGAGGTGGCGAGCTCCGGGGTCGAGTGGTTGCCAGTCTGGGCCCAGCCGTCGAGGTTTGGCCGATTTGGGGGGTCCAGCTTCCCAGAATGCCAGGCATTTGGTGGGCGCGCGGGCGTGCCGCTCCGTGCGGTACGTACCCCACGCGTTATCTGCGGTGCTGCCAGCCTACCACTGCTGCGCTGCGCTCCCTGCGTATCAAATTCAACGCCGCTTCCGTCGACACCTCATTAAACCAGCAACGGCAGGCCAGCAAGGCGTTAGTCGTCGACAGTGGAGCTCCACTGCCAACAACTGCAAGCAGCGAACCTGTCTTGTTGCAATATTACATGTATTCGTACTGCGTATTACCTATCCGTACGGAGTACTCGTATACGAACAATGTGCGTCAGTCTCACCAAATACTGGCCTTGGCACCTGCAGAATCTCCCCGTAAGCACGGGGTTTCAACTCAGCTTCTCCGGTTAGGGCTCCCTCGTCAGTGACCCTTGGCTGGCCAGCAGCACTCACTAAGTACTCCGTAGGTAGCTGTGAAAATGACGATAATTCTGATTCGATGATCCCCAGATCCTAACTGGGGGCTCGTTGCTTCTTCAAACCCCAGATCAACGGCTAGACACTGTATCCTGAACCTGTCACAATTCGTACCTCTCAACAAGTGTATTGACGGGTACTGGGATGGTAGCAACAGTTGACGACCTCCGAAACTTGCTGACTGCCAGATTCCTTGATTAATAATGTGTACATACCTACGTAGCACGTCTATCTTCAGTAGAGCCAAACCTCTGGCAATCATAAAGCCACCGTTAACGAGTACGCGTACTAAAGCGTCCAAGGAGGACATTTGTACCATATTGATTTGCCTGGTTCAAAAGAACTGAGGCATGTGTGGAGGATTGATTCGATGATGGCCGGCCACGGCTGCGCCCCCACCACCGACCGGCTAGTACGAGTACTACTAGGTACAGGTAGTAGGTAGAATCCGGGACGTCATTCGAACATTGAAGTCGCCCACTACTCTATGCTAGTTCATACCTTGTATTGCGTTCCAATCAAATACATTTGTTTCTGCGAATGATATGCTTGTCTCAATTCACATTGTTCTTAGTCGTCGTACATACGGATACACTATACAGGGAATACTTGCTACTTAAGTGTACGTAGTGACATCTGAACCCCGAGACAACCCGCCCACGGTCACCACCTAAAACGACTACACTATAAATTCCACATCTCAAAATCGACCGACTACGACTCTCCAACCAGATATCACAAGGTGAGATTTCGATCTTCTCATTTTGCAGACTGGGTTGACGGCTGCCCCTCATCAGCTTTCCCCTGACTTGTTTTAAGTTGAGCAATCCGGTCATCAATCAGTGCGATGTCTGCCTCGACTCGCAGAATCTTCTCGCCCATCATATCCACGTACTCCTCGTCTGTGAGCTTCTTGAGAGGACTCCATTTGGACCCGAACCAGCTATCGTCAACGTCTTCGTCTTTGACTCGGCCTTGACGGCTTGTAAAGTGGTTCACAATGAGCTGTCCCCCAACGGCCGCAACTCCACAGAACACCAACGACGGACCCATCCTCTTTGTTCCTAGAAATATTTTAGCATCTCGGTCTTCTTTCGATTCATAAGGTGCACTCACTCCCTACACTGATGCCCAACATAGCCCCGGTTGGTACACTGGCAATGGCGCTGGCCTGGACCTTATTGAAGGACGTCATCTTCTCTTCGCCTCCAAATGCGCGTACTACCATCTGCCGAGAAACTAATACCCGTTAGCAAGTCCATGTAGGAAGCGTCATAGCAATAGACATACACCAGTATGTTGTTCCTAGTACAGCCCACTGGGATCCAGTCATGATGCCACTTTTAGCAGGGTTGGCGTCTTGGAGAATCGCAGCTCCAACTCCCGTGAATGCACCCGCACCGCCTGGCTGTGGGTTAGAGCTTCTGCTTGCATTGAAACCGGATGACCATACCACACCAGGCTCCAAATTTGAGAGGAGGCACGATTAGATCAATGACTTCGGGCGGCATTAGGCCCCGGCGCCTGCGCTGTGGCGTCGCCTCTGACGGGGGAGGCTCCGTTACGGCCGACATAATGAATAGACTCTGAATATTATACAAAGTAATAGAATAACAAAAGGGGAAAAAATATTACATGTCGTGGGACGGAGGAATGATAGAGTTGCCCAGCAATAGGTAGTGAAGGCTGGTGATGGCTAGAGTTAAAAGCGTTCATGTCAGTGCAAGGCTTGGGCTGGATTTGAAGAGTGGGTCATTGTGCACGCTTCCCGGCCCAATCACGGGTCGGCAACCACGGCAACCAGGCGCAGTTGCCCCAGCCGAAGAAAAGGGACCCGAGTGGCGCTAAACCTTATCAGGACTAGTACCTCCACAGGCCTCGCCCATGAAAATTGAGGCAACCCTCATGGCCGTTGCCTTCCATTGTGTTTTTTTCCTACGCCGAGCAAAATATATCTCTCGACCACCCCCCAGCAAAGCCAACACTTTCGGGGTCTCGCGCGCATCACCACCTCCCTCGGAGATTTGTGTCATTCCGGAACTATTCGGCTGACACCACTTTCTCCGCCTTTCCCGCAAACAACCGACCGTCGACCTCCGACTTCTTCGATTCAAACTTGCAGAGGAGGAGCCGAGCTCGCCTCTGTCTTTATCTACGCGCATCGGTCGTTGAATCGTTGCGCGTGATCGCCAAACCGCAATCATGGGTGAGTACATCGTGGGACAATATAGTTACCTTGCACCTATCGCTAACCATGACATCGCACAGCTCCTAAGAAGAAGGAACAGCAGAAAATGTCCCTAGGGGACTTTCTGACTGATTCCGGTACGTCCTACACTCCTTTCGCCGCGCGATCCGAGCAGCCCCCCTGCGCGGGGACTTTTCGACAGGGATACTGACTTGGTCCAGGTTTTGGTGGAGGCTCTTGGGCTGATGAAGTTGAGGAGACCTATGGTAAGAGGAATCCATTCCCCGCATAGCTACTTTGGCCCATGCTAACTTGACATATAGTGACCGGTATGCGACAACCCTCCCATCTGAACATGGAATGTACATGCTGACTTCTCAAAGGCACTCAGCCGCTGCCTGCAAGCGACCGCCTTCGTCCTTCTGGTAGCTCTGCGTGGGCTGACCGAGGTAAGGAACACACTTAAACCATGAGCACGCACAGGGCTGACCTCGTTTGCTTCACAGGATATTCTATTCGTGAGACCAGCAGCGCTCCTCAGACGCTCCCGGATAAGCCGCCGTACACTGCCCATCTCGGAAATCTCTCTTATGATGCCACCGTCGAGACGGTGACTGAGTTCTTTGAGGGCTGCGATGTCGCCAGCGTCCGCATCATCGAGGACCGAGAGCTCCAGCGCCCCAAGGGATTCGGTTATGTTGAGTTCTCCAACGTTGAAGGACTTAAGAAGGCTCTTACTCTGGACGGCGAGTCCTTCCAGGGCCGCATGATCAAGATCAAGATCGCTGATCCTCGTATGAATAACTCACCTCGCTCAATATGAAGGCGTGCTAACATACTATTATAGCTCGGGGCGGTGACAGCGGCCGCGGTGACTTCATTCGTGACATGGGTGACTGGACCCGAAAGGGCCCTCTTGAGCCTGCTGCTCCTCGTGGTCCCCCCCGCGGAGCCTCCGAATTTGGCGAGCGTCGCGCCCCTCGCGACCCCGCCGCTGAGGGCCGACCTGCCCGTGATCTGAACTGGGAACGACGTGGACCCTTGGCCCCTCTCCCTCAGGAGGAAGTACGACCCAGCTCCCGTGATGGAAGCCAGCAGCACCCTGGTCCCGAAGGCCTTGGAGAGCGTGGTGGATCCCACCATGGCGAGCGCCGCCAGTCCCCCGCTACATGGGGTGAGGGCCGACCTGAGGGATCTCGACCCCCTCGCCGAGAGTACGCTGAGCGTCCCGAGAAGCCCGAGAGGGCGCCCACCGCCGCCGAGAAGGACATGCAATGGCGCGAGCGCATGCGCCCTGCTGCTGGCCAGGCCTCCCCTGGCCAGGAGGGTAGTCTCCCCGCATCCCCCGTTGCTGCCGCAGCCGTGCCTGCTGGCCCCCCTAGCCGCCCTCGCCTGAACCTCCAGAAGCGAACTGTCTCTGAGGCGGCTGATGGTGCTTCCCCCACTGTGGGCTCAGACTCCAAGGCCAGCCCCTTCGGAGCCGCGCGTCCTATTGATACCGCGACCCGTGAAAAGCAGGTTGAGGAGAAGCGGCAGCAGGTTCTCCGCGAGAAGCGCGAGGCCGATGAGAAGGCCAAGGAAGAGCGCCGTCTGGCGAAGGAAGCCGCTGCCAAGGCCGAGGCTGAAGCTGCGGAGAAGGAGGCTCAGGCTGAGGCTGCCGCTGAAATTGAGGAGCCTAAGCCGGAGGCTGCCCAGGGCGAGACTGAGGAGGCCGCTGAGAAGCAGTCGAACGGGGGAGCCACTTCAGAGCAAAAGGTGCCGATCCGCTCTCGCGAGCCGCGAGATGCTTCTGCCAACCCCAAGCCGAGAGGCTTTGACGCCGGCAACTGGCGATCTGCACCTCGCGGAGGTGCTGGACCCCGTGGCGGTCGCGGTGGTGCCGCTCCTCGCGGCGCTCGCCAGGACTCCCGCCAGTCCCGGGCAAACGGCCCTCCCAGCCAGCAGCAGGGTGCGCCCACGACGTCCGAGCCCGGAACCCCTACCCAGGATGAGGACGGATGGACTACTGTGCCCAAGAAGGGACGCCAGGGAAGGCCGTTGGCATCTTAGAGAGAGCTGTATATTTAGCCCTGTTTTCCCGTTCGGTTCCCACAACTAGAGACGCCGTCGCAAGATACGACTGTGGAATGATACCTTGAACCTCCAGCAGCCGCGTCTTCGACACATCTTTCCATCGTGGCACTTGATGGAACAGGGAGGAGAAAAACGTTGCCTTCGGATCCTATGTCTACGCCTTTTGACGTTGGGAGTTCGGGATCTCACTTTAGAACGGGATTACGTCACACACATGCGCCCACTTCGACTCTCCTTTTAGGTTTTTGCTGCTCTCTTCGGCTACCGATCAGCTCCTATGTCTTCCTGTTCTTAGGCGGTGGAATTCATATTCCCACCTCGGCGTTCACCCATGCACGAAAGAATACGGCACGAACGGAAAGGAGAGGGGTTTATTGGAGGAGGGTGGAGGAATGAAAAAAGGGGGGTTTAAACTGCGAAGATGATGAGTTCAATGTTGTTTTTTTGGGATGATGAAAGATCTACTACCTCCGCGTTGATGACCTCGCAGTTCTGAAAGATTTCTGACGACTTCCTATTGGTATTTGCTTCCGGAAAGATTTCCCAAGGGGCAGAAGGAGGCAAATGTGTTTGCTTTACAGTTGCTTTATTTGATAGGAATAACGAAACCATGTTACTAAGACATCGTCCACTCCTTGTGTGATAGATTTGCAACTCATGTTGAACTTGAGTTGAGGTGAAAAGCGTTAACACGAGTCATGGGCTCTTCCATGTAGTCAGCATCCGCACAACCTCCTATCACGTTGCATCCGGCACGACCATGATGAATTACCGCAACCTGTATGAAATGCCTATACCCAGACCCATCCAATACTTGGGTTCGTATCATAATGATTTGTATACAAGACAGCCCGACCAACACCCGCAACACCAGCAAAACCAACAAGAACTGATATATATTTACAAGAATCGTGCAGGTAGCCAGCCTCCAAGATAAATCATCATGACCGCTTGGCTCCCATCTCCTCCATCCCATAATCATCGACAAAATCCTCGCCGGTCCCCGCAAGCGACCTGCTAACCCAGACTCCCACGGCCGTCACGCCCGCGCCCACGAGGAACCAGCCCTCGAACCACCCATCTGCAAAGGCCGGGCTCATCAGCGGTGCGCCCCTGACCAGGGCACCGCTGACCGTGTTGCTCACCTCGCCGGGCAGATGACTGCGCAGCAGCAGCGTGGACGAGATGACGTAGGTGGCCGCGACCTGGCCGGCGGCGAGGGCGACACTGGCCTGGGCGTGGCGGTGCAGGAAGGGGGGCGCCCAGCGCGAGAATAGATGCGCCGTCTGGACAACGCTATTGGCGCTGAGGATGAGCATGACACCGCTGAGGGCGAAGCTGATGGTACGGGCCCAGGCCAGCTGATCGAGCTTGGGGTCCCAGTGACGAGCGAGGAGGCCGAGGAAGCGATTAATGGGGTCGCTGCTGGAGAAGCTGCTGGAGGAGGGTGAGGAGAGACGGCGGAGGGTGGTGAGCATGGTGGCGAGGATGCGGTAGACGCAGTAGCAGCTGAAGATGTAGGACGGCACCAGAAGAAGCCTGCCGATGGGTGTTGACGCCCGCGCAGCAGCGTCACGGTGGCCCTTGATGAGCGATAGGTTCGACGACAAGTTCGCCTCCATGGTCTCTAGGCCGGCAATTTCCACCCTCAGTGCGCGCATCTCGGCCTCATCTCCTGATATGCCACGGATGGACCCCATCATCTTGCCCATAAACCCGCTATTCGAGGCACCTTGCGACGGCTCGGATGACTTTCTCTCCAGCATCTGAAGTCGGTGACGTTTCGTCACGAGCATCTCGTTAGTAGCGTCCAGCCCGGCCTGCTTCCGGTTGACATCTCCCTCTGTAACCGGGCGTCTCCTGCGCGCCGACGCATCACCAAAAGTGTACCACGGCGACGACACTGACGCGAACCCAGCCAGCAGCGCCATCAGGAATATCCCCACAACGCCGACTCTCTCCAGGCACGCCCGGAGAAGCGTCTCTCCCAGCCCATCCTCGCCTTGCTTGCCTCTGCTGCTGCTCATCGTCCTCGCCGCCACTCCGGCCGGCACGGCCCTCCCCACACACCAAAAGACAAACACCCACGCGCCAAACAGGGCCGTCTGAATCCCCCATGCCACCCTCGGCGCCTTCCCCCGCGCGCTGCGCTGGAAGCTCCACCCTGCCGCCGTGACCAGCGACCGGCACTCGATCCACGGCACCACCACCACCACCATGAGCAGCAGCAGACGAACCGTCCACCACAGACCCAGTCCCCTCGCGCGCGGATCCACCACGCCCAGTATCTCAGCGAGTATCAGCGCGCCCAGCGTGGCAGCCAGGCCTATCGTCACGCCAAACACGCCCGCCGCGAGCCTCCTGCCCGAGCTCTTGGCGCCGTGCTCGGCGTGGGCCTGGCGCAGGGCCTCGGGCGCGTGGTGCGGCAGGACATGGCCCTCTCCGTCGCGGGCGTCGTTATGCGCGCGGCTGAGGCGCGGGAAGAGGTGTCTCGTGGCGAGGACGTGGGCGAGGACGAGGATGCCGACAAAGGGCACGAGGGAGAAGAGGACGGAGGCTGTGATGGCGTTGGGATCGGGGGCCGTGCAGCCTTCGTCCGGGCTGCTGTTGCACCCTGAGAAGGGCCACATTGGTCGAAATTATCGGTGGGGACTTGTGTATAACTCCCTTTGCCGGGGATGGGTTCGTTGCGCGGTCGTTGTCGTCGTCGTCGTGACCGGACGCGATGGCCTGAGACGAGTTGTCGTCTAGCGTAACCACAGCTGCTTCAATCGAGTAGACATGAACGTATCTCGTAGGCTTGAAAACATCGAGTGTGCGGTGGCAGACGTCGTAGGTATCAGGAACGAGCGTACAGGGAAATTTCGTCAAGAATTCGTCAGTACAGGAGGCTTTGGGAGACTTCAGCATCCATCGTCTTCAGAGCCAGGATGATGCGAGGATGGTGTGTCCACGGACGACCGCGCACACGTACTGGGTTGACCCAATCTGTTTGCAGATTTACAGCGAGTTACAGCGCTGAGGCCCTGTGGTGGGGAACCTGACCAAGGCTATCAGTTGCTGCCATTGGTCACTTGGTGACCTCCACATCCAGAGACTGTTCGCCCTAGCGTTCTCTCTAGCGGGTACTGCCCCTGGCTACAGATTAATATTGGACGATCTCCAGATATTATCTCTCAGAGATACTAAGTAGTATGGTAAGGCATCAACCACGTCACTAGCACTTTAGCTGGGCAAGTGGTCGGCAAAAAAGCGAGACACCAAACACCTACTCCTCTTCGTACGTATCTCTATGGCACTCATACTGATGCCGTATGCGATTATGTAACATCTACCTACGTATCTACATAGATCAAATACAAATATGTTCACAATTAGTAAACGCCTATTATATAAGTACTTATATTAAGAAAACATATACGTAGTATATATCGTAAAATACACGCGAATATATATATAGGTAAGTATGTATACGCCTATGTGTATTACTATGAAGGTGTCTCGTTTTTTTTTTGTTTTTTTGCAGACCGCTTGCTGGGCTAGTACAGATAGCCAGGGGTTTTCGAACCTAAATTCTACATAGTGAGCTTCTATGGATCTACGGGAGAGGTCAGATGCAAATAAGATGAGCAGAATTCATTTGCTTGTTTGTTATCGCTGTTTAAAAAGCTGCTGGCCGGATGCTATACAAGAAGTACAATGGAGTCTCAGGCTCCGTTCACACGCTTTGCGAATACATTGCCCGATGTCGATGAACCTCCAGCCCATGAGCGTATGCAACAGACCTTATCTAGCCCGTCTTCTTTCCTTCTCGCTATGCATTGTTTAATCCCGAAAATATCGACCACTCAGAACCGCTGTCGTTTTCTTGCAATTCCAGTATGATATCGATGACATGGCCTTCCCCACGCCAGAGCTAGTGTAGGACGCGGCATTCCGTGTGCCTTCGGACTCCCCATCGCCGCTCTGTACCACGACGGCAACGCTCTCCCCAGCTTCCTCCCGTAAGCGTGATCGATTTTGCATAATTCGAACAGCCACTTTCTAGTATCTCCGAGAGCCAGATTCCATATAGAGGATCGCCCAATTTATGCTTCACCAACTGATAGATGAGCTGTAAAAGATGCCATGCTCTTTCATGGGCTCCACACTTGGGTTGTCTCTTTCCCGGTCCGGAAGGTTTGAATCAAGATGCTCAAGGCTTTTGTTTCGTCATCTGTAAAGCCCCTTGCCATATACCCCTCAAGCCTTGCGACTGCAGCACACCAACAAACACGCATACACGACCAAAAGGTCAAAGACAATGTCCAACACTTCCCTGCAGCTAGGGGGCTGCTTCCGAGTAGATGTCTGATGAACTTAACTTGGTTTGCTCCTCGGGAATTCCACGGGGACTAGTGGCTCGCAGCAACTCTAGTTCCGTGTTCGTAGCAGTGGTCGCGTTAAGGACATGATCGGTTTCCTCCTCGCCCATGTTTAGATTGCCAGCTCTGGTTTTATCTCCAATAGCTACATCGGCGAGATGTGTCTCTAAAATGATGATTGAGGTATCCTTGGCGACAGGTGCATTCGGACAGGGATGGCTGGAGAAGCAACAGGGAAGAAGTGAGGTTCAACAAGATCCCATAGACAATTTTCAACATGTCAGAGGAAACCTACAACAGACTAGTAGCCGTTGTCTTCTTCGATGTGTTCTAGGCGTTCTCGTAGAGGCATGCGTCTCGACCTCTTCCGGGAAACTTTGCCCTGGGGTTTCCATAGGACTGGTTGGGTCTGCCCTTGAGCTACACGGACCAGAAATAGGGCCCAAGGGGTTAGATCGTCGGCGCCGGTCCTCGGTGTTGCTCGGTGCTTCGAGACTAGAACTCGGCGGGCCCTCTGCGACACTCATATTCTGCATGCTCTACGATGCAGGCTTGTCGTTCGACTCATCATCTGACTCCTCATCGGAATCCACCTTGTGTCCGAGCGCGGCGGCCTCTCCGACTTCCATCTCGTGCAGCCGCTCCATCTGGTGCTGATCTAGAGCCTGCTTTCCCGACACAACCTCAAACTCGCCCTCACCCTCCTCCTCTTCGGAGTCGCTGCTCTCGCTACCAGCACTCAGTGGCGGGGCTAGGGTGCGCGCCTCTTCCTGGGGTGCCTCGTCGGTAGTCTGAACGGCAGCGACGGCGGGCGACCGAGATGCGCGTAGATGGGTTTGGGCGAGGGGCTTTATTGTCGGGTCAAAAGCCGCAGGGAGACCCAAAACCTTGGCGACCTGATGGGCCTCCTCGTCCGGGGAAATCTGAACCTCAAGTTCATACGAGCTGCTGGCAGCACTGTCGGCCTCGTGCTTTCCGTGCGTGGCAGAAAGCATCCCGGCATAAGTCTGCCGGTTCGCGTCGGCGGCACGCTTTTCTTTCTTCTTGATGCGCTTCTCAGTCGGGCGCACGACGACGACAGGTACTGGAGAATACTGAAGACAGTACTTGGAAAAGGAATTGCGGGTGTTAACTAGGCCTTGGATCCCACCGAGTGAGCGGCCCCGGGTGCCAACAATAAGCATCGCGGGCTGATGCATCTGAATCTGTGTGTGCGCTGTCAGTTTCGCCATCTTCGTGACCAGTCGAGCAACCGGAGCTTATTGGCGGCATACCAGTTTTTGAAATGTCCCGTGAAGCTTGCCCACGGCGTACTCCAGGACAAAGCTCAGGGCGCGATTAGCGCCATTCTTCTGCAAGATGCTTCGCATGATAGATTTCGCCTCCTCCTGGTATTGCTTGTCGGCGACACGGAGCCCGCCTTCAATGACGCGCACGCAGACAATCTCGTCGCCGTCATCCACGAGCTCGTCCAGCAGCCACTGCAGCGCATAATCGGAGTAGGCATGCTCGTCGACTCCCACCATAAATGTGCGCGACCTGCGCCCAGCGCGGTAGCCCTTGTGTTTGACCGTGAGAGTCAGGGATGGGGTGTTGTGCTTGGTCGCTTCGCCGATGGGCACATTGTCAAATGCGACTCGGTTCTGGAACCTGTCATTGGGAGGTGCGGTTAGCGGTGCCATTGCGCCGAGAGGTGTTATCGGGCAGGACGTTCAACAATGCTGGGCGACCAAATATACAGACTCCAGAAGAAAGAGTGTGAAGACAGGAAGAGGGAGGTTCTGGCGGGGGAGGCTGGAGAAACTGGGGTGGAGGGGAAGGGAGGAGGAGCTGCTTGGCAGAGGTGGGCTGAAGGATGTGTAAGATGTACGCAGTACGTTTGCGCTTCGCAGGGACGCCAGTTAAGCTCGAGCGCTTGCGCGAATTCGGCAGGCTGCGATTGTGGCTGTGATGGGGTGCCTCTCGGAACCCAACTAGAACCAGGCTAAGAGCAATAAACTTGGCCATGTGAGATGTCAAAATTGCTCTGCGCCCACGAGGTCACCCCATCTTTGCAGGTGGAATAGGCCAGACCAGGCCACAAGTCGGCATTGCGGCCCAGGGCCCAGAAGCTGTAGAACCCGTGGCGGGGTAGTAATACGCAA
This sequence comes from Amphichorda felina, assembly GCA_016490725.1. Taxonomy (NCBI): domain Eukaryota; kingdom Fungi; phylum Ascomycota; class Sordariomycetes; order Hypocreales; family Bionectriaceae; genus Amphichorda; species Amphichorda felina. Next base: position 41,493 of record JAEMHR010000154.1, read on the forward strand.
TGAGGATGATGATGGCAGTGGGGCCGTTGGCTGTGGATAATTGGGGAATCTGGCTGAAGACGGCCTTTGAATCTCCAAGCCATCAGCAACCAACGCGACTACATCGATCGTGAGGCCGCGAAGACACAATATTCGCAGGCAACGTTTCAAATAATACCCCCAACATGCCCTCGATCCTGTGGGACGAAGTCGCTCTGCTCTGCTTGCTTCGGCGCAGCATCTGGAATTATCCATGGCGAATTCAGGGTCCCCCATGAGATGGCGGGAAACGGTGCCCACGTCATCCAAGGCCACATTGAACGAGACCACCACTTAGCTGCCGTCGACACTTGCTAATTCTTGAGCTAGTCGTACCGTCTTCGAGACCCCGTCGTCACCGACTGGGGGATCCCAGTCGCAGCTCATAGTTACAAAGATCAAGAGAGGGTAGGGATACAAGACAAGAAAAATCTCGGGGCTTACCTGATGGGTCTTGGAGAGGCGTTTCGAAGCCGTCCACCATTAATGCGCTTCTCTTTGCCCTGGGGAAGCAAGGGGTTCCGCGGTAACTGAATGGAGACGGATTGCTTCCTTTTACCCTCGCTTTTCTGCTCGACCGCCTCGTTGTTGGGTTTGGCTATGGCCTCCTTCGCCGTTCCTGAGGCTGTGTCGGCAAAACTGGATGACTTACAGTCAGAAAAGTCGATGCTATCGACGGTCTTCCCGCTTGTGGTCGATCCTCCGGCTTCGCTGGGAAAGTAACCGTTGGCTACTGGGTTCGACGGGTTCGGGACAATTGTTTTTGGCGAAACGTCCTCACCAGGGCTGACAACAGGCTGTGGCTTCTCCATGTTTCAATCTGGTTCTCTCGAATGTGGCGAGCGTGGCTCTAACGTCGAATTATGCTGTATCGGACAGCCTCCCTAGCAGGGGGAGATCACCAACGAGGAGACGGCGGGGTAAGGCTCGGTCGTGATGCGTGCCTGAGGAGAGTAGGATGGTATATAAGGTATTGGCTGTTGTTGTATGGGTATTAGAAAGCCGGAAGAAAGCGGAGCAGTATCGTATAGTCCGTAGATGGGAGAGGTCGAGGGAAGAAGGATATGCCGACAAGGGTCCAGCACGGAAGGTTGGGATTTGCAGCGCTCAGCGATATCGGCAAGATGTCGCAATATGTTGTCTTCGTTGCAGCAAGAGCAATGGAGGCTGGGGTCGATATCGGAAGATACGCGGCAAATCAGAGGTCGTCGGAGGCAGCGAAACTGGTCATGCGCCTTGATCCAGCTAAGGTGGTCCGTGAAATATCGAGGGGATCAAAAAAGGGCTTCTTATCGCGCGCAAGATAGGATGCTGTGAACGGTTGGAAGGAGCTGCTCTCGGGCTTTTTTAGACCAGCTGTAAGCAAGAACACCCCGGCTGGAAGGAGCCCGGATGCAGATGCAGGCAAACTGCTTGCCCGGTGAGCAAGAGGAAAGAGGGCGGCAAGCACAACTGGGCAGGGTCAGGCCAGGATAAGCCGAGAGGCAGACCACGAGGTGCGCAGAGTCGAGACGATTCGCTGTCGCGACGCGGTTGTGGCTGTTTCCGCGGGCATCAGCGGTTCAGCGCTCTAGGAATAGAAGCTTCACCCGTCATGGATGTGACCTTGTCGCCATCGCACGGCAGATGCAAGTGCAGGGATGTAGGGGGGGAGACTCATAAGACTTACTGGAAAACTGTGATAGTGCACACGCAAGAGATGGATGGCAGTGACGGTGACTGGAAGTTGAACAGGCGAGAGAGGCGAGAAAAGTTGGCATTCAGAGCCGAGAGGATGACGACGTGGTGGAGGCGGAGGATGGAAGCTTGATGGAGCTGCCGGTGCGGCGGTGATGAGGGTCGCATCCACCTTCTTGGCCGTCCGTGCTCTATTAATGTACTATGCAAGTACTCTATCCTGGATCACGGTGCCAAACTGGAGGGGCCTCCAACTAAAAGACGGACGGGCTGCCTCATCTTGTGTCCCCATCCAAATCATCCGCGTCTGGAGTGCAGCGAACCTGTCACATGCCGGCACCGGCGCCATGCGACAGACGGGCTGGGCCTGTGGACATAGACTGGACATGCCAAGCTCGGGCACTGGAGTCCTAGTCGTCTCAGCCGCTGCCAAGGGTGGAGGCCGTGATGCCAAGCAGCGCTGGGACAGATGCTGATGGAGGCGGCCTGTTAGATCAGAGGGCCATCACAGCGATTGCCATGAACGGAGTAAAAGTACCTGCAACTAACGTACGGATTAACAAGGTTAACTGTTAGAGTTACAACTGGGCGCCGATCTTTTCTGTACATGGCAGCACTACTACCACCATGTCCCGCACAGGCCATGATGGCAGCAACAGCACTCTCCATCAGTCTACGAGATGGGCAAAATCTATTAATTTTTTTATCTTGCTAAGTCCCAGAATGCATCGACGAACCAGCTCGCCGCGCGCTGCAACTTCCTTTCCCACGAGACAGCGAGGTCGCCCGCCAGTGTCTGTTTGCCCCTCTGGCTCAAGCGGGGATCTAGAGGCTCTAGAGCGGCCTCCGCCGTCCGGGGTCCAAATCTGGACGCGGGATACCCTGGACATCAGTTCCTCGTAATCTGTACCCTCTCTCATGTACACACAGTAGCATCCCCCCAGGTCAAACGGTCGACCACCCATGGGGACGGGAGTCAAAGCTTCAAGGGGCAACGGTTGAACCAACGATCCACCCAGCTGAGTGACTCCAAGACACCAAGACTCAGCCAGCCGCTCCAGTGTTGGGACATGAGTGCTTGCTTGGGTGGTGCCCTCACCGCATCAGCTTCTCCCCTCCACCCTCGCCAGTGCTTACCCCGTACCCTTAGCATCAACCAAGATGTTCACCACCCCCTCGTCCGAGTCATCACGCCGAGACATTTCCACGTCACCCTTTTCCGAAGGGTAGTATTCGGCATTCGGCACCGCGGGTGCACCCATGTCTCCGATTTGATGCCACAGACCTGAAGATCCATGTACTCGTATGCGCAACGCCGTTCCGCGACAGCTTCCTTTGCTCGCTGCGACCTCACCTGCATCTGTCCGTGCGTCTGGGGCCAATAGCCCTAGGACTTTGCTATCTGATACCCTTTTGAGAGATGGCACCGATATTAATTGCCGGGATCCAGGGGCGACCGCCTGTCCTCGCCACAGGCGATCTGCCCGATATGGCGGCTGGTGCGCAGTAATACAGGCTGATATGGCAACTTCTCTGCCCAATGATGATGTACATAGTAATGTGCGATTTGCAGATGACGAGTCTTAGATAGAGTGCTGAGGAGACTCCATGCGGCGAGTGTCGGACTTTGTTTGGCAGATCAAGTAGCATCATACGTTGCTCCAGGAGAATCTTATTCGAGTGCTCTCAGCGAAGGCGTGCCAAAAGTCAACCTTGTAGAGGCATCCCATAACCACCAATTTCTCGAATTATAGCACGGAGCTTCCTAGCCAGACTATACTATACGTACCGTCGATTTTACCCGTACTTGAATATCTTAAGTTGATTCATCCATTTAGTTGTACGCCAAATATAGGTAGACTACTTTATTAATATAATATCATTAGTATCACATGTGGCGGCCACCAAAGAAAGGAGCACAGATGCCCATGCAAAGGAGGACGGAAACAACGATCGTGCTTGGGAATGGATGTATTCGGATGCTCAAGATATTTTGGTCTACTTAAAGAGCTTTTCTAAGTTGGGTTTACATTGCTGGCGATGCCACGGAACCCGCAGGAGACCTTCAAGGCCATCCGGACCAATCATAGGCAACCACTGGTAAGAACGGTGTCTTTCATGTTCAACTTCTTTACTTGCGGCGGGCATTCTTCGCGGCATTCCCGGCATTCAAAGTCGCTACTAGAGATTCCTTATCCGGCTTCCGGTGCTCTTCCTTTTTCCGGGCCTCCTCCTTTTGCTTCCTTGTTTCTGGGCGGTTCCGATGGGCGGAATCAGTGGCGTTGGATATTGCTTGGTACTCTTCGGGACCGGGGAGCCTGACGTCTTGATTTTCAGAAAGTCCGTTAGCATTTATTCCTCTCGGATAGGAAGGGTGATGTGGCCTCGGTGTGAAACTCGGCTGGCAGCCATGGATAAACATACTGTTTGCCATTGTGGATTTCTTCTAGTGATAGTCTGGTATTCTTGGTAAAAGTTGTAGTCAATGTTCTCAAACTTGACGGGAAACGGTAGACTTCTTGTTTTCTTAGGCACAATTAGGCTTCTAACTCTTTGCTAACTGCAGGCTTTTTGAAGCTATATATAGGGAGACCTCGAAGACGTGGACTTTCAGCCAGCAGTGAAGCGGTCCCTTTGGTTTAACAAACTTCATAGTCATTTCAGAGACACAAAGCATGTTAAAAGCCACTAGTTAAGATCTCATGTGTATATATAGCAGTGAAGCACGGCTATACGAACGCATATTCGCGGTACTTCATTTAAAGGGGCTGATACGGGGCCAGAATCTCGACATTCCAGAGTCGGATGGTTTCGAACCCAAGTAACAAATAACAACTTAATCACAGATCAGAGTTGAAAAAAGGGAATACAAGCTTGGTTTTTTTTTACATAGAGATCGCGAATCTCTTGCTCTCGGCACTTACACTGAGAGGGCGTGGGAAACCACCTTGATGGCATGATTAGGCTTGCCTTGCATGTGTTGGCAACCAGGCGGTCAGCAAAAATAGCGAGACACCAAACAACTATTACTCGTATATGAGTTTTATAAATCCTCCTATGTCCGTAGATAAAATATCAGATTATCAACATCATAAAGAATATATATATATATATATATATGTATATATTTTATATGTATACGCATATGCACACGAATATGTGTGTTACGAGTATTATAATGGTGTCCCGTTTTCTTGTTTTGCTTACCGCTTAGTAGCATTGAATCATTGGTCTCCGTTTGCTAGTTTCCATCCAACACTCTGTAGCGCCTATTCGTGACCAACATGTCCGGCGTGTGGGCTTCAATGATGCTGGTTCAGCTTGCTTGAGAGAACCACAGAAGAGTACATGTACACATACGCATTCTAATTCTGCGACAAGCGAGGCTGACATCAAGTTAGGCGGTACTCTGTGGCCATACAAGAAAACCCAGTATGAGGTCGCAACAATACGGTACCACTACGACACGGCAGAAGAGAACCGCACAGGCTTGGGCCCTTTCATGACTATGGAGTGGACTGAGAACGAGACAAAAACTATAGACTTCGATGCAGGATCCCAACCAGGACGGAGATGAAACTGCTTTTAACCCTGAAACCGTACAGGACAAGCTCGAGTCATGCTGGCGCCAAATGGCCAACATCATGCTCCAGATCTACTCCCTAAACCCCCCACGTATCGGGTCGCTGGTGAAAAGCGAGGACGACAGATAAGGCAAATGGGCGACCTTTGACGCTAAATATAGGGCTCATGGTCGGCCAGGGCGGAATTTTATCAAGTTTGTTCCTCCAGCCTGAGAGGGCCTACGAAAGTGCCAATAGTTGGGATCAAGACTGGGGAGATATACATCCAATTCAACTCCTCTATCAGCATAACAATGCTCTCGACAGCAGTGAGGACCCGAGGATGACGCCTAGGATAAGTACGTCGCGCGACAATTATTTCGGGGCCTTGCTAAAGAAGGTTTGACCAAGCCCCCGTGTCAACAAGCCCAGAGCGACTTTAGGCTCTGGTTTCCCGACTTGAGCCTCGAAAATGTTCCTATGAATAAGGACTTGCAAGCTGTGGCAGCGATTGATCAGGAATTCGCCCAGTCTGCCCTCTCGGGATTCGCTAGCAGCCCTCCTTGGTGTTCACTCCTAAAGGACCCTCAGTACTGGACCTGGGGGTTCTCAGGATGGTTGACTAATGTTGAGATGCACTTTTAGAGATTGAATTCTTGGGGAAGAGGAGAGAAGCGTTGCAAAGACTCCAGAGCCCCAGGCATCAATACTGCGATACAACAGTTGAGGCTGGAGGACGACAATGAAAAACTGTCAGTACAACTGGGAAAACAAGACATAGCTACCCTTGCGAGTGAGCAATGCACGATATATGGCCCTTGATAAGGTATTCTAGTATTTGCTCGATGATATGTTCTTTGAACCCCCGAATGAAGCAGGAGAACGTCACGCAAGGATTCACCTTCTGACGCCTGTAGAACGTGAAGCAATGGAGTCATTTGTGGGGAAGAAGTTGGAAGAGTGTAGGAATCGAAAATTGGCGGTACGAGATGAGGAAGACATGAAACTTCAACTAGCTAGGGTGTTTTTATAAACTGATATCTCTAGCCTCCGCATACTGACTTGTCCCATCACGCTGACCAGGTCAGCCCTTCAACCGACCACGGTTCACTCGCTCGAGGAGATTGATGGCAAGAAGAGCTGGCTTTTGTATTACATCAGTCCTCTAAATAATTCCAAAGCCAACCGCACCGGGTTTTCACCATGCCCCAATTGGGGCTCCCAACTCCGTGACGCCAATGCCATGCAACCTACCAGGTGGCTTGCATACCGACCGAGTCTCCTTCGTCTCGCATCATGAACTCTCACATTGAAGGAGCGACCCTCAACAGGCCGCGCTGTGTGATCCATCCACTCCAAGTCTCGCCCCTCAGTTGTAGGTGCGCGACAGGTTGCGCAGGTACCAGTCCACGAGCTTCCTGCCAACCTTGGCCTCCGAGATGTGGATAAGATCCTATTGTACCATTAGTTAGCTGTCCTTTCAAGGATGCGGATGTGTGTATATGTGAACTTACCCCTTGCAGAGCGTAGTCAAGGTCGCTGACGTTGACCAGCTCGCCCTCCAGGAGACCCTGGTCCTGCCACCGCAGCTGCTTCGTCCGCTGCTTGGTGACCAGGAGCCAGGCGCGCAGCTCATCGGGGGAAACCTCGAGGAAGCCCGCAAGCTTCTTGAGGTCCATGGTGGTGTAGAGCCTCAGGTAGGACTTGATGGTGGGGCTCCACATGTTGGTCTTGACCTCGTCCATGAAGACGGCGAGGTGGTGCTCGACAGGGTCGACGTTGGCCTCGGGGTTCTCAAAGTCCGGAGGCACGGGGGAGATGAACTTGGGGCACGCGGTGCGGAAGAGCTCCTCGAAGATGGGGAGGGACTCGGGGCCACCACGCTGCAGCTTGAGCAGCTGGTCGCCGTACTTCTCGCGCAGGGCGCTGTGGATGGTGTCGTCGAGACGAGTGGGCTGGAAGGCGACGCAGATGGCGATGAGGGCGTACATCTGCTCGTTCTTCTTGGTGATGGAGTCGTACTGCGCGTTCTTCTGGAAGTTCTTGGTGCGCGAGACGTAGATGAGGATGTGGCTGAACATGCGGATGGCATCGGCGTAGCGGTGCATCATCATGTAGGAGAAACCCACGTAGTAGTAGGTGGTGAAGTGGGCGGCCATGACACGGGCAAACATGGCCTTCTTGTTGAGCTCGATATCATCGAGCGTCTTGAGGGCAAGGCTGAAGTCTCCCAGAAGGCAGTGCACGCGCAGGAGCCCAATGATGGAGAAGTAACCCAGCATCTTGTACAGGTTCTTGGACCCATACTCGCCGGCGACGGCCATGGGGTCCTCGCCACGCTTCATGGCTCCGAGCTGCTCGGTGATCTGCGACCGCTGGATGAGCGAGTACAGCACGTTAAGCACACTGTAGCAGCCCCAGGTGTTGGGGTTGTCCTTGAGGATCTGAATCTCCTCCTCATTCGACGCTTGCCTCGCAATCCGGGATCGGTACAACGAAAATGAGTTGAACTGGTAGATAAATTCATCGATCACATCCCAAGCCCAGTAGTACTACGAACCCCAGTCAGCAAAAGAAAATTTATTATTTTTTTCACGCGCAATCAAACAGTTCGGGCGACGCACAGAAGGAGGCTCAAGGTCAACGGGACCCTCCGAGTTGAGGATAAAGTGGAACAAGCTGCAGTACGAGTCGTAGCTCTGGAACTTGACCTCGAGAGGCGCAGAGAAATCGAGCGGCTGGGCAGCCTGGACGAGGCGGGCCTGGATGTCGTCGGGCTGCTGGGCCATGTTGAGGGAGTTGGTCTGGCTCAGCTCCTCGCCGTCCTCGTACTGGACATGCTCCTTGTACTCGGCGACAAGGGCCTCCTCCTCGACATCGCTGTCATCGTCAATGGCGCGGGCCGGGGCCACGCCGTTCTGGTAGGTCGCCATCGTCGTCGTTGGTCGTCTGCCGGTGATGGGGTTGGTGGCGGAGCTGGCAGGGTGAGGGGCAGCCGAAATTTTGCTCTGGCTGAGGGGGGCTTGTCGACGCTCTCACGAATTTTCGTGATCCTTAGGGCTTGCGGGTAGAAGGTGGGGCGCGACTCCGGATACAGGGATAGATATGCCTGTATCGGGGGTTCCGGTAGAGGGGCGAGATGGTGCGCGAAGCGGGGCAGCAGCGAGTTGATGGAGGGGCAGCAGAAAGAAATCATGGACATGGCCTTCTAGGGACAGACAAGACCAGGAGGATTCGGGATATCAAAGTTACTCTCTTCGCCATACTCATTGAAACTCCTGCACAGGCCTGACCAAGCCTCCATCTCCGTATCTGCTTGCCCCACATTGCCACACAGATCCGCATCTAGCTCTTTAGAGGCGGCTCTGGAGTTAGCGACAGCTTGCTTTCACTACCCGGGATTAGTCACACGATGAGCAACAACTTGGCACGCCATCGTCATTCTGAGTTATTCTGAGTGAGAACTTCAATCTGCAGGGCAAAGTCTAGTGCCTTCAAGGTCACAGATCTTCTCCTTCTCATTGAAGCGTAGCCGATTTTAGTATTCGCCTTTCCCCAGTGCATCATCAAACCAGTTGAGAGAACGAGGTTCTCCCACCGTTTAGCAAGATGCCTGTCGTCACACCAGAAAAATTGGCCAACCTGCAAAGGCAGTCCCAGGATATCCGCAATGTAAGAAAACACGCTGGCACAGGTATTCAATCATACTAAACATTGGTAGATTTGCATTCTGGCCCACGTTGATCATGGCAAAACATCTCTCACTGATGCCCTGCTGGCCACCAACGGCATCATCTCGCCCAAGCTGGCAGGCAAGATCCGCTACCTAGACTCGAGGCCCGACGAGCAAATACGAGGCATCACCATGGAGTCCTCGGCCATCTCACTCTACTTCTCCATGCTCCGGAGATCCGCCGCTGAGGCCGACCCTGAGCAGAAGGAATATCTTATCAACCTCATCGACTCCCCCGGCCACATCGACTTCAGCAGCGAGGTATCCGTCGCTTCGAGATTGTGTGATGGCGCCGTCGTCTTGGTGGATGCCGTAGAAGGCGTGTGCAGTCAGACTGTGACGGTCCTGCGCCAAACGTGGACCGAGAAGCTTAAACCCTTGCTCGTCATCAACAAAATGGACCGTCTGGTCACCGAGCTCAAGATGAGCCCCACAGAGGCATTCGTCCATCTCAGCAAACTTCTCGAGCAGGTGAACGCAGTTCTTGGCAGTTTCTTCCAAGGAGAGCGTATGGAGGAGGATCTCAACTGGAGAGAGAAGATGGAGGAGCGTATCAGTGCCGCTGCGGCTGCCAAGGAATCAGCCATCGCGGACCAGGTCAGCGACGGTGGCGACATCCAGTGGGAGGAACGGGATGATGAAGAGCTCTACTTTGCGCCCGAGAGGAACAATGTTATCTTCAGCAGCGCTGTAGATGGCTGGGCGTTCACATGTCGGCAATTCGCCAGCTTGTACGAGAAGAAGCTGGGCATCAAGCGAGGTGCCATGGAAAAGGTCCTTTGGGGGAACTTCTACCTGGACCCCAAAACCAAGAAGGTCCTGGGTCCGAAGCACTTGAAGGGTCGGAATCTCAAGCCGATGTTTGTGCAGCTAGTTCTGGAGCCGATTTGGACCGTGTATCAAGCCACAACTGGCGGCGATAATGGCAAGGGAGACCCAGCTCTGCTGGAAAAGGTCACCAAATCTCTTAACATTAGCATAGCGCCCCACATCATTCGAGCTCGCGATCCCCGGTTGCTCATGACTACCGTCTTCGCCTCGTGGTTGCCACTATCGACGGCTGTTTTGGTATCCGTGGTCGAAAGCCTTCCTGCTCCTCCCAAGGCTCAAGCGGAGCGGTTGCCCGATCTCCTTAAGGAGTCTCCAGGCTCGGAATCGATAGATGAGAGTATCAAGGATGCCATGGTATCCTTCAAGGACGGGCCATCTGACCCAGTGGTGGCATATGTTAGCAAAATGGTGTCCGTTCCAGCAAGCGAGCTACCCGAGAACAAGCGTCGACCCGGGCAGATGAGCGGAGTGGAAGCGAGAGATCTAGCCAGGAAAAAGCGAGCCGAGGCCGCGAGAGCACAGGGGGCGAATGGTGATGGTGGTGTCGATATTATTACGGAAGCTCTGGACAATGTCGATATTGACTCTATCGTTCCTGAGATGGAGGAGAAGAGCCACGATCCGGAGCACCTCATAGGGTTCGCGAGAATCTACTCGGGGAACCTGTCGGTGGGCGACAAGCTCTATGTGATCCCACCGAAATGGTCACCCGCACACCCGAATGCTGATCCAAAGCCACAAGAAGTCACCGTCACAGCTCTCTACATGCTCATGGGCAGGAACCTCGAGTCACTGCCCTCTGTTCCTGCAGGCGTGGTATTTGGAATCGGAGGCCTGGAGGGTAAGATATTGAAGTCGGGCACCCTGTGCAGCCGCCTCGACGGCGCCGTCAACCTTGCGGGTGTCAGCATGACGGGGCAGCCCATCGTCCGTGTTGCCCTTGAGCCGGTGAACCCCCTGGACCTGGATAAGATGATTGAGGGCCTGCGTCTGCTTGTTCAGAGTGATCCCTGCGCCGAGTATGAGCAGTTTGGAAGCGGCGAGCACGTCTTGCTGACTGCCGGCGAGCTGCATCTCGAGAGGTGTCTGACGGATCTAAGAGAGCGGTTTGCCCACTGTGAGATCCAGGCGGGTGCCCCTATTGTGCCCTATCGCGAGACCATCGTCCGAGCAGAGGAGATGCGGCCGCCTTCCAACCGAGAGCTGGGCCGCGGTGCCGTCGTTGGCGTCACCAGCTCCAAGCAAGTCACCATATCCCTTCGCGTTGTTCCTCTGTCGGCGGAAGCGACCGAGTTCCTTGTCAAGAATTCTGACTCGATCAAGCGGCTGTACGCCGATCGCAAGTCGGAAGAAGAGGAGGAAAGCGACGAGGATGAGGAGCAAGGCAAGATTGTTGCCGACACAGATTTGGCTGTTGGAAACGCTCTATCCGTCGAGGAACTCAAGTCGCAGCTTAAGAAGCATCTAGAAAGCGGCAAGGGGCGCGAGGTGTGGAAGAACCAAGTCGACAACATCGCCGCGTTTGGACCTCGTCGTACAGGGCCTAACCTACTGGTCGACGCCACCAAGGATAGAATCCTCCCCAAGATCTTTGCTGGCGAGGAGGAGAAGTCCTCGGCACCCAAGGCCGGAGAGGCGCTGCACCCCAGCCACTTCTCCGACAAGATCAACTACGCCTTCCAGCTCGCAACGGCCCAAGGACCGTTGTGCAACGAGCCCATCGAGGGCATCGCCGTGTTTATTGAGGATGTCTCGCTGAACCTCGATGATGACTACTCGTCCGCTCGCGATAAGGTTGGCCGCCTTACCGGTGAGATCATCAAGACGTTCCAGGCCTCGGTGCGTTCTGGCTTCCTCGACTGGTCTCCACGCATCATGCTGGCCATGTACAGGGTTGAGATCCAGGCATCCACCGAGGTCCTCGGCCGCGTCTACGACGTCCTCACCCGTCGCCGCGGGCGCGTCGTAGCTGAAACCATGAAGGAGGGCACCCCCTTCTTCACCATCCAGGCCCTCCTCCCCGTGGCCGAGAGTTTCGGCTTCGCCGACGAGATGCGCAAGCGCACGAGCGGCGCCGCGCAGCCGCAGCTCATCTTCTCGGGGTTCGAGATTCTTGACGAGGACCCCTTCTGGGTGCCGTTCACCGAGGACGACCTCGAGGACCTGGGCGAGCTGGCGGACAAGGAGAACGTGGCCAAGAGGTACATGGACGGCGTGAGGAAAAAGAAGGGCCTGCTCGTGGAGGGAAGGAATGTGGCTACAGACGCGGAGAAGCAAAAGACGTTGAAGCGATAGTTGTTATTATAGTTAGACTTTTACACATTCGTGCGTATATTCCACATCTTGCTGATCCGCGTTCCAAACTACCCCAATTTTGATAATACTAAGCACACACAACCTCGAAACACCCCGTATATACCACTGCAATCTTAACCACGCCAATACTATTACTCCTATTGCGATTAATAGGAACTCCTAGCGCCCTCCGAATCTTCTTACATACTAGTCCCCGTGAGCATTCGCTCAGCCCGCCTGGTACATGGCAAGGGCCTTGACATGCGGGTTGACCATGGACAGGTTGAACGGCGTGACGTGCAAGTCCTTGTCCGTGACAGCCAGGAAGACGGTCCCGTTGACGGCCGGGTCGCCCTCAAAGGTGGACATGTTGGGCTGGAACGTGTACGCCGAGTTGTTGCCCATGCCCAGCAGCGGGGTGTAGGTGGCGTTGAGCTGGTTGACCCAGAGGGCAAACTTGGGGTTGCCGGCCGTCGTGTTGGTCACGTAGCTGTTGTTGGGGCCGATCTTCTGGCCCTTGTCGTCCCAGCGGAGGAAGACCTGCCTTCCGGGGTAGCTCAGGGGGTTGGTGCGGTTCTGCGAGATGGCAGCGGCGCAGTCCTGGCCGGCGGTGGCGTTGATGCACGACTGGGACTGGGTGATGTTGGCGGTGCTGAGGGAGTTGGCGTAGCCGCCCGTGGTCTCGTTGAACGCGTTGGAGCCGTTGATGCGCGCCGGGTTAGGCTGGTTGAGGATGTGCAGCGAGGGGAAGTTCTGCCAGACGAGGCGCGTCTGGTCGGCCGGGCAGGAGGCGATGTAGGGGGCCAGCAGGGTCCAGGCCCAGGACTGGGGAATGCCGACCTCGAACCAGACGGGCATGGGGAACAGGCCCTCGAACTGGCGGAAGATCATCTGCTGGCGCGCCTCGGTGGAGATGCTCTGCAGGAGCAGCTGGGCCGCGGCGCGCGAGTCGAGGTGGTTGAGGAAGCCGTAGACGCCCGACTCACCCCAGCGCGTGAGCTTCTGGCTGAAGTCGATGTACTCGGTGAGGTTCTTGACGGGATAGTGGTAGGTGCACGGCTTGGGGGCCTCGGCGCCCAGCATGTTGGAGAGGAGAGTCGCATGCCCCATCTCCTGTTCGGCCATGAACTCCAGGAGGTACCTTTCGTCAGGGGTGATACCGAGGCGCTCAAAGTCCTCGACGGAGTACTCGGCCAGACCGTAGCGGAAGAGGTCCAGCTCGGCGTATTCCTGGTACAGAGCCAGAGCGAGAGACTGGTAGTCAAAGTCGCTCATGGGCCGGTAGACGGGCTCTGAGCCATTGGTCCCCAAGCCTCCATTGGGCGTATATGGGGCAGGCATGTCCTTGTGAAGGCGGCCATCGGCGGGATATTTGGTAGCATTAGGAAGCGGGGGTCCTGCCTTGATCGACGCAGCCAGGACACTGGTTGAGAGTGCCCCCGTCGTCGTCGCCGAACCGGTGAAGCTCCCATGGGATGAGATATACGACGCGGACACAACCGTAGCAGTGGTTGTGGGCGGTGTCGTCAAGGTCGTGGTCGGGGACGACACAAACGGGATGGCAAGCGACTGGCTGACCAAGGCCAGCATCACTGCTCGGTATCGCATGCTGTTGGAGAAGTCCTGGCTTACCATAGTTGCACTTGCGCGATCGTCCGTCCTAGATGCTATATTGGCGGTTCCACGTTACGAAGTAGGTGGGCTTGTTGCGGGTATCAGTATATATGGGCGACAAGCTCTAGATGGATGACGAGATCACTCCGTCGCTGGATAATGCGTCCGTCTTACGCCATAACTACATCTTGACACCTCGCCCGGCGCTCCGGGACTGCCACAGCTTGCGGTCTGATTGCCGTGCTCTGGCCCAAGGAGGGCCGCGTACGTTCGAGGGAGGAGGTGCTCAAGGTTTTCTGAGAGTATCTAGCGTGCCACCACTCGGTGAAGGTTGACGCAGTGTCAGGGAAAACTCCCATTGCACAGCTCCCATTTGATGGCAATGGACGGCCTCATAGAGCTTTCTACGGCGGGAGGCGGCCCTCCGGGCCTCCGGAAGCTAGGTAGCAGCGATGTGATAATGCGCGGCTCGTTGTTGGCTCCGAAATTCCCGAAGTCGTCGATGTAATCCCTCCATCCACTAGGCGACGGTATCTGGGCAACGCAAAGTTTCGCGGGGGGGCGTACTAGAAAAGTCAATGGTAGAAGGTTACGTAGAGTTGGCAAACGAAGAGCAGCGTTAGTAGTTCTGGTGCAGATAGTAGCTCATACTAATTACTGTTATGCACATAGCAACGGTGGACGGGACCCGCTAACGGCAACGTCGGCCTCAGATCTAGGGGTCCTGGGTTGCTGCGGCTGGCATGGAGGACCCTCCAACGGCAGATTAAAGCACGTTGGCGCAGATAACGCTGGAATTCGATGCTTGAGTGAGGTTTCGGTGAAGCTGGGAGCACTGTGATAGGCGTAGCGATGCGGTTAACGGAGTACCGTCCATTCCAAATGATTACAAGTGGGAAAGAGGAGGATGCGGGTTGTGGAGGTTGTCGGTGGCTGCCTTATTCTTGAGGCAGACCCCCAGTTGCTGCGCCAATCCATCAACGGGCAAACCAAACAAACCTCCCCACCTCAGTGCTCACTCCAGCCTCACTTACCTACCCTAAACCACCATGATCAGCCAGCATGGGTGATGATACGGACAACAACGACCCTCCCTGCCGGATACTGTACAGGCCTCGGATGAATACTACTTAGTAGTGCCAGTCCTTGTTACCGGTACCTCTGCCACTCTCAACCAAGGGATGAATTGCCAAAGGAAATCGAACTTAGTCCATACCTATTTGCAATTCTACCCAACATGCAACCGACGCACACGTGAAGCAACCCCAGATTCCACTAGTAGCACACTCCTATCGTATGGGGTCTTTGTCTTCGCCATGGTAACGAATGCAGTTCGGACAAGCCCTACATTGTGGAATCCCACAGATGAAACAGTGACATCAGCAATTCACGAGCCCCTCGGCGCATAAGATTCTTGATTAATTGTCTCGGCTACTGCTGACATGGGACCCCTTGCATAGTCGGCCTCGCAGCCGTTGCATCACGACCTCTGAAACCGCAAAGTCGAAGCAGCAGAGGAGAATCTGATTCGGATCGGATGCACTGTGACGCGCGCTGACGCGAACGAAGGATACGATGTTGCTTGGCATTCATGCCAGCCGCTCTGGGGAAAATATACGACTTCCCAAAGACAACTAGCTGCATAGGGCTTCCCCAGAGTCGTGATCATCCCGAACCCTCCCGATATGAAGAGGCGTCTACTCGCTCTCGTCTTGTTTCATCCTCCGCTCGGCCTGTCAAATATTTCACGTGAAAAATGACCGCGCGCATGAGATGCCCATGAAACATCGAAACGACGAAACATCGACATACCAGCACCGCGCGGGGCATTGCGGCATGAGACGGTCCTCCGTGGACTGATGCAACCTGATGCAACGATTACGACGGCCAAGCCCGTTCTCTGTGCATCCCAGCGAAGACAGTGAGCCTCCCAGTGTCGGTCAGCGGCAGAGACATGCACATATGCACGGACGCATGTGTCCATATTGGGCAGTGGACGGCAGCTCCCCCATGACGGATCGAAGCCCTGCGCATGCAGTCCATCGAGCCGCCCTCCCGCCCTCGAGCGGGGCAACGCAGGACCGAGAGCCTCTCTACGCCATACCTCATGCAACACCTAGGTGTCGTTCACTTTCAGGCCCTGAGAAGCGACCACCGTCTGCAAATCTGCAAGTTTGTGGCGGAAATGCTGTGACTAGGCCTCGCCAGATAGAAGCGCGAGAGCGCCTTCGGCAACTGGGAGAGTTGCCCATATTGTTCACGACGGGCTCACCTGGTTTCCTATTCACGCAGGTGCAATAAGCCGACAGTCTCATCGTCGCCCCATCATGCGCCACTGACCGGAATTATCCCCCGCCGTCTTCATCCCGCCATAGGGACGATGCCTGCTGCTACGAGAGGAGCACGGTCCATGACCAAGAGTGATATCACTCAAGGTAAGTTGCGAAAGAGCCAGCTCCCCCAAAGGAGACCCAGGAACGCACTTCTCACTGACAACCCAACCTAGGCCTCTCCCTGCTCGACTCCTTCATCGGGCAGACCGAGATGCTCATGGGCGTCGCCCCGATCCGGTTCATCACCGTCGGCGGCATGCTGTCGGTCTCGCTGTTCGAGAACCGCTCGACCACCAAGGACATCGACTTCCTGCTGGACCCCAACGTGGACGCCGTGCCCGAGTACCGCGACGAGGTGCTGCGCATGATCCGCATCGTCGGCGAGATGCTGGGCTTTAACGAAGACTGGATGAACGACGAGCTGCGCATCTTTGTCCGCCGCGCCAGCCGCCTCAACCTGTTCCTGCAGTCGGTCGAGCAGGGGCTGGTGGCCTACCAGGGCGCCAACCTCGTCGTGTACGCGGCGCGCCTCGACTTTGCGCTCGAGCGCAAGCTGCGGCGCCTCGGCGAGGACCTCGGCCGGGCGCGGGATCCGGACCTGTCGGACGCGGTGACGCTGGTGCACCGCCTCAAGGGCGACGGGCACCCCCTCAGCTGGGCGTACGTCCAGGCGCTGGACGACAATGCGTTTGGGCTGCTGGTCGGGGACAGGGGCATCGATGCCACGGCCCGGGAGTACATCAACGTGTACGGCTCACAGGGGATCGTCGAGACGGAGTGGGATGCGGAGGCCAAGCGCTACCGGTATAGGAGTCTGGAGGGAGAGTGGGTGCACATATAATTTTTACTGCTAGCAGGTGAAACGGCGTTCCTCGGGAGGTGTGTCAGACCGTTCTTAGAGCAGCGGTCGTAGCCTTAATATTCCGCTTATCAAAGAGTGGGTGCGAGCTAGTGTCGTGAGGATCGGAGTATTGGTGCAGGACGAGCCTCTCCTGTAGCACAGGGGCTGATTCAGCCCACACGGGATTACGGTAGGCCACGTAGTCAACAGGCTCGCCGCCGTCATCCTTCTCGACGTGCTTCCCGTCACGCCGCAGTCCCAGGCTGAGCCGCCAATTAAACGAGTCAACCAGGGCCTCCGCCAGGGACGCGAGGACGGCCAGCTCCTCGGGATCGGTGCAGCCGTCCTCGCGGGGGTCGCGGATGAGCTCCGGGTTCCAGTGGGGCTGCCTCTTCCAGAAGTACTCCGTCTCATAGCCGACGAGGGGCTCGTCATAGGCGGAGAAGGC
Source organism: Amphichorda felina (assembly GCA_016490725.1). Lineage (NCBI taxonomy): Eukaryota > Fungi > Ascomycota > Sordariomycetes > Hypocreales > Bionectriaceae > Amphichorda > Amphichorda felina. The sequence continues at coordinate 58,846 of JAEMHR010000154.1, forward strand.
CTCGTACAGCCGGTAGAAGGAGCGCTGCATCGTGTCCCGCCACCGCCAGATGGGGAGGAGGCGTAGCTCGAAGATGTCGAGGTGGTGCTCGTCCATGTACGCCTCGGGGTCGTAGGCCACGATACGGCTCGGCGGAGGCGGCAGCTGGCATGGGAAATAACGGGGAACCCTCAGATACAAGCCGACGAGGCGTAGGTAAGGGTGGCGGCTGATTTTGGAGAGGATCATGAGGGAGTATCGCAGCTTGAGGGGTGAGGACCAGGTCCAGAGCCGGAAGCGGAGGCGGCGCCACCTCCTGGCCAGATCTTCGGTCCAACCTGAGAGCATTATCTCACGATGGACCGAATTGGTCAAATGAACGAGAGAGTTTGTAAATGCATGGATGGGTCTGGGGGTTTCTGTCCATGAAGGATTGGGCGATGAACTACGTACTAGTAGTACCCAGTACTACCTGAGATGAGGGAAGTAGCGAGGAGATGGCACTAGCGGGGCAGCACCTAGGCCTGGCAGTGAACAATATTCATTTATCGTGAAGAACGCCTCGCACAGCACAGATCCAAAATATTCAAGACAAGCACCAAAAGCAGACCTCCAGGGTCATCGTACAGCGTCCCCCCTCTTCCTAATCTCTCAGCAGTCTGCATCTGCCGGTATGAGCAACGTCATAGTAATTTCTGGCCATTTCTGAGGTGCCCTGGCGGCCGCAGCTTAGTGCCCTGAAGCCTACAAGCCTGGCTTGGCCAGCCATTAGTCTTTAGAGTCTATTGTGGTGGGTCTGGCCAAGATCTATCCAATATTGGGAGCCCAACGCCATTCGGCAAGGCATCGCTGGGCGGGATCCAGCGGCTCCCCCGGTCATCGACGAGCCAAGTTGCTCGGTCGGCGGGCCTCTTCTCATTTTAGGAGCGCGACGACGGGCGCGCGCCCGCCTCACACCGTCACGTGCTGCACGAGGTCTGGGAAGGTGTCTGCCCACGGGGACTCGAGCCTCCAGTTGCGGAGGTCGCTGGCAAAGGCCTCAAAGTTTGGGTTCAGCGTCACCTCGCTGCGCGTCTTCTTCAGGAGCAGCGGCTCGCTGGCGGGCCACAGCAGCCGCAGCGACTTCATGTACAGGGCGACCGAGTGGCGCGTGTCGCGGTACTGGTGCAGGCAGAGGTAGTCGCGCATGGCGGGCCACGGGATGTAGTCGATGCAGATGGGGTGCACGTAGGCGCGCTGGACCTTGGTGAGTCGTAGCCACACGGGCACGTCCTCGAGGGACTCGTCATCGGGGTGCAGGCGCCACTAGGCCGGGTGGTTAGGGAGACAAGTGCTTGGAGAGCAAGAAGGAAAATGAAGACGGGGGAGCAGTGACCTACGCGCAGCAGGCGGTACGAGACGAAGAACAGGCCGAATAGTGTCTCAACATCGGCGGTCTCGAAGTGGCGTAGCACAGATCCGATGAAGAAGATGACGGGATTGTCGTCGGTGGAATTGAGCGTCATGTTGGCCACGGTGGGGTTGCGCGGTAGCAGCTCCGGGGCAGCGGAGTGCTGGGTCAGCGAGATGGCCACATGGGCCTGGTAGAGGATGGCGAAGCTGGCATACTCGAGACACTGCGACGGGTGCTGATGCTCAACTCCGCAGCGGCAGTCTACGGCGCCGAGGAGCTGGGGAGGGAGGCTGCCGGCGGTGGAGGGTTTCTCGTTGTGGTCACGGACAGGCAGATGGCGCGCGTCGAATGGCGTGGGCAGAATATTGTTGTTATTCAAAGACTGGAGGCCCCTTGCCAGAGAGCCGTCGGTTGGCCCAGGAAGCAGTCCACGGAAAGGATCGGGACGAGCACCGTGGTCGGCGGCGGTGGACTGGGCGGTGCTCTGGTGGTGGTGCTGCTGCTGCTGCTGCTGGGGGATTGACGGATAGAAGAGTCCTGCTGCTGTGCCAGTCGAGGACATTATCGGGGCCTCTCGGAGGTGCCGGAGCTGCTCCTGCATGAGCTGGGTGAGCTCGTCGACGCTGGTGCGCAGCAGCGACAGCTCCCTCTCGATGTTCTCCATGCGGCGCTTGTTCTCGTCGCGGTTGGCCTTGTGCTTCAGGCGGTCGACCCGCCTCTTCTGGTCCATCTGGGCATCGCTGCGGGCGGGACGGGCTGCGGGAGTCGACATGACGGGCTGGGGGGGGGGGGGGGG